>OZ024915.1:19863969-20000132 GCA_964017125.1 Flabesymbios commensalis | reverse complement strand
AAAAACAGACACATAAAATGGGGAAAATTTGTTTATTAAAAATAAACATCAAATTAAACGACTACAAATAAAAAGGGCTTCACTTCAAATGTTGTTAATGTAAACGTGGTTGTAACAGAGTGAAGCCCTAAGACCAAAATAGGTATAAATTTACTTGACAGTCAGTTAACAGGATTAACCAGTGAATATTTATACATGTCTCTAATTGATCTAATCTACTATGAATATTTATACATGTCTCAAATTGATCAAATCTACTAGGACTATTTATACATGTCTCTGATTGATCTAATCTACTATGAATATTTATACATGTCTCTGATTGATCTAATCTACTATTTAAATGTGAACTTTGACTCTTGTATCATTACAAACAAATTAGATAATATCAACCAAACTATCAATAATAATCTAGTAATTGTTCACACAAAACCAAACCTATCAATAACAATCTACTAATTGTTCACATTAATATATTAATGAACATTGACTCTTGTATCATTACATACAAATTACATAATATTGACAAAATCTATCAATAACATTATTAAACAAGATTATCTGTTGTTGAGGAGGGTATGAAAACGGTCAGAAGAAAAATGAACAAAAAACTTGCAGCGGATGGAAGAGGGAGGAGGTGGGATTTTCTTGATAGACATAGAATCTGCTATATAAATTTATATTTCTTTCGGATTAATTTCTGGTTTGAACTACCCTCAAGATTTCATTGCTAAAAGAGACTGTTACAAACAAATCGAGATCCGAACAAACCACGAATTACATAGCTTGGGATTCGCCTAAGATTAATAATCTATTTTGTGTCCGATAAAAAGAGCTTTCATTTTACGAAAACTCTGTATTTATCGTACAAAAAACAGACACATAAAATGGGGAAAATTTGTTTATTAAAAATAAACATCAAATTAAACGACTACAAATAAAAAGGGCTTCACTTCAAATGTTGTTAATGTAAACGTGGTTGTAACAGAGTGAAGCCCTAAGACCAAAATAGGTATAAATTTACTTGACAGTCAGTTAACAGGATTAACCAGTGAATATTTATACATGTCTCTAATTGATCTAATCTACTATGAATATTTATACATGTCTCAAATTGATCAAATCTACTAGGACTATTTATACATGTCTCTGATTGATCTAATCTACTATGAATATTTATACATGTCTCTGATTGATCTAATCTACTATTTAAATGTGAACTTTGACTCTTGTATCATTACAAACAAATTAGATAATATCAACCAAACTATCAATAACAATCTAGTAATTGTTCACACAAAACCAAACCTATCAATAACAATCTACTAATTGTTCACATTAATATATTAATGAACATTGACTCTTGTATCATTACATACAAATTACATAATATTGACAAAATCTATCAATAACATTATTAAACAAGATTATCTGTTGTTGAGGAGGGTATGAAAACGGCACACAGACACAAAGTGTCTGACCCCCACAACACAAACTTACGAATGCATCGTAAGAGCACATATGAATTCCAACCTCTCATCTGTCTAATCCACCATTACTTGCGGCATCAGAAACAGCACTAATTCTAAATAGTGAAGTGCTATATAGTCTGAAATTTAGTTTTTAAATTGAAATTAGGATGTCTACAGAAGTGAAACTTGAAATTTACATGTAATGAATAGATAACCGAATAATTAAAATTTCCAAATGTAGATAATAAGGGACACATTATCATAACATCTATTGTATTTATAATTCCTGAAGCAAGTCTGAGTAGTGTTTTGACTGGCTGGATTTATATGTCAGTGGAATTTTATTTTCTGTAAGTGTAAAATCTGACAACAGAAGTATACAGACCTCATTTTGAGCTGACCTAGGTATTGCAGACACACTTTGAAAACATAAGAAGACCACAAAACATAGATTTAGAAGGATTTGAAGCAAATTAGGAACATGAGGAAATGGTCCACATCTTGAGTATTGCTGTATTCACTAAAAATGGTGTTTACATATACATTCAAAAGCAAGAACTAAAGAATTCTAAAAAAAAAAAAAAAAAAATAATAATAATAATTATAATTTCTTACTCACGCAGTTATTGACGAAAAAGTAAAATTTTAGCTTTTTCTTCTCTTCTACGGGAGAAGAAAAAGGACATAAATCATTCACATTTAAAGTAATTCCACCTGTAAGAATGAGCTTGTGGATATTGTATCAAAAACCGACTGGCCGAAATCGGGTTGGCAAATCACTCCCCATCATGTTTTCCATTGTTAGAACAGCTGGCGCAAGTCCTGCCGAACTAACAAATGGAAAATCATATGTTTGGTTCTTCACAAAGTTTATTGCATCTGGCGCAAGTCCGGATGCATCCTGCCCATACTTGCTAGCACTGATTTCAGCAGCTGGTGCAAATCCTGATGCTAGAATAAACTAATTCCACCTGTAAGAATGAGCTTGTGGATATTGTATCAAAAAACCGGCTGGCCGAAATCGGGTTGGCAAATCACTCCCCATCCTGTTTTCCATTGTTAGAACAGCTGGCGCAAGTCCTGCCGAACTAACAAATGAAAAATCATATGTTTGGTTCTTCACAAAGTTTATTGCATCCTGCCCATCCTTGCTAGCACTGATTTCAGCAGCTGGCGCAAATCCAGTTGGCATATCACTCCCCATCATGTTTGCTATAGTTAGAACAGCTGGCGCAAGTCCTGCCGAACTAACAAATGAATAATCATATGTTTGGTTCTTCATGAAGTTCATTGCATCTGGCGCAAGTCCGGATGCATCCTGTCTATCATTGCTAGCACTGATTTCAGCAGCTGGCGCAAGTCCTGATGCTAGATTAATCAAGCTAGACAGAGAGCATCATGTAGTTGGCGTATAAGGCATGCAATAATTACTGCGGCCTGTAACAACTGGCCAAGTCTTGTTGTAACTGACCTTGTATTTATTGACTAATAATATGTTCTTGCAGTAGTTTAATTGAATAATTATATTGCTTTTACCTTACACTCCTACACTTGGATACTCTTCCGAATTATTTTAATTTACAAATTATTTATTATATATATATATATATCTAAGTAAGAATGATGAAAGATTTAATTCTTGTGGCCATTTTTTTTTTTTTTTTTTTTTTTTTTTTTTTTTTTTTTTTTTTTTTGTTATTATTATTTAATTTCAAAGCAGCTGGATCACTAAGCTTTACAAAACAAACAACAAAGAAGAAAACTTAGAAAGAAAAAGGTGACCCAAAACATAATTTCGTAGGATCCACTTGAAACCTAAGGTCACTTTGGCAAAGCCAGAGAATGGCCTACAGGAAAACCAGCCCCTGGGATTATTCCAGAGTCATCACAAATTGGCATAATTGCATTAATTATATAAAATGAAATCAAGAAATTATCAACTATATCTCTTCTCATTAATTTAAATTATTACTAATGAGAACGTTAAATCTTAACTTCCTAACATGAATTATTTTTAAATATCCTTATGAGCACTAATATTGTATATTTTAATTTGAGATTAAGAGTGGCTGGTATGTATGCTTCATTGACCAAAAGTAACAAAAAAAAAGAAAACTCCAATCAAAGAGGAATCAGTGGGTCCACCACAAATTGGCATCAGCCAATGTGATTATCGCCTCCAGAGTTTATCAATTCTTGCTAAATCAAATCCTAGAAACAACAATTGCTCCTCTTATTTATTTATATTATTTGGAAATTTTTGCCCTACAAATCACACGATAAAATGTACCCAAAAAATTTAAGTAACAAAGATGAAACTCCAAAAAATGAGGAAAAAGGCCAAAAACATATGTTCCTGACAACAAGACCTATCTGAAACCCCATAAGGCCGCAGTGGCAATGCCAAAGAATGGCCCACAGGAAAAACAGTTCCTGAAAGGAATCAGTGAGTCAACCACAAATTGGCATAAATGCATAAAAGCAGCCAAAGTGGTTATCGCCTCCAGAGTTAATCAATCTTTGTTAAACAAATTCTCTGAGACAATTATCATTGATTTATAAAATTAATATTGTCTATTGCATTAAAGTGAGCACCATCTCAAATGTTTACTCAGCGAATCACAACAAGAATCAATCTTCTTATCAAGATAATTTATAAAGTTGACCCTGCAAATCACACAATAAAATGTACCCAAAAAATTTAAGTAACAAAGATGAAACTCCCAACGAGGAAAAAGGCCAAAAACATATGTTCCTGACAACAAGACCTATCTGAAACCCCATAAGGCCGCAGTGGCAATGCCAAAGAATGGCCCACAGGAAAAACAGTTCCTGAAAGGAATCAGTGAGTCAACCACAAACTAGCATAAAAGCAGCTCAAGTGGTTATCGCCTCAAGAGTTAATCAATCCTTGTTAAACAAATTCTCTGACAAAATTATCGTCGATTTATAAAATTAATATTGTCTAAAGTGAACGCCATCTCAAATTTTTACTCAGCGAATCACAACAAGTTAACATAGTACTTTTTCACCTGAATGAAACCAAAATTTTTATATAACAAAGATGAAACTATTTTCCATCTCCCTTGACATATTAAAAGTTATGGAAGCATCATCCAAACCCAAATTTGGATGCAAAAATGCAAATGATTTTTTCATTATGTTATTCCGCAAATGTTTAATAAATGAGAAACCGATCAGTGTTACTCTGCATTATGAGAATTCTTGTTTTATGCTCAATTTGTTAAATTTGATAATTTAATAACAACGGAAATTCACGATTAAAACAAAGAATGAGTGAACGATAATGTAAGGTTTAGAGACTGACTAGACCACATGGAAAGCCAACAATGTCAATGAGACAAAGATAAGGGTCCTAATCCAAATAATTGGTCAGACAGATTCAATAACAACCACGCAAAGCTGTTATCAAATATATACACAAACTATTAAAAATATTTGTAACATAAATTTTATTTTTAGATCTTTATAGTCATATAAAAATAAAGTATAGACAGCTACAAATTTTTTATGTGCAATTGGTTATCTCCTCAAAAAGTTCATCAAATCTTGCTATTTTAAATCAAATTCAAAACTGGTGAACTATCACCACTCTCATTGATTTAAATTAAATCAAAATTATATGGTCATTGTGCTTTTAACTTAATTTAAAGGTAACACTAGCGCTTAAAATTCTAAGATTGTATATTTTTTAGACTACATTTTATTAAAATCATGAAAGAACAGTCCAAACCAAATTTAATCCAGATGAATTTTGTATTATGAATTTGTCACTCCAAAAATATGTCACTAGTGACTGGAAGTGCTGCCGACTATTACACTAATAATGACGATTCAACCAGTCTTATGGTAGACTAGTCTACATCATATATTTTAATTTTAATTCCATGAAAATGAGGTTAAGCAGCGCAAATTTTTTGATTTCATGAAATGAAACGAAAAGCGATTAGACTAGGCCTATATACGTTTTTGTAGACAGCCACAATTTTGTGATGTGCAATGTCTAGAATTACACTATTAGATTTAAAATGAATTAGACCAAAGTCTAGTCCTAGCCCTGGCCTAGGGCGGCTAGGCCAGGAGCCTATGGCCATAGTCTATACTAGTCTATAGTATAGTCTGAGTCTACTAACAGTTAGAGTAACAATTAGAGCCGAGACTAGACACAATCTAGACTCAAGTAACTTTGACATTTGATTAACAGCGCGTACGGATAATACTATTAATAATAGTTAATAAAAACACGAATTCAGCGTGAGCGATAATATAAGAATTTGAAGTGGACTTAGCCACGTGACTGCGACCGGATCGATGTCGGCGATGTCAATCGAAGTCATAATCTAAAAAAAACACTGACACATGGTTGAATATATTCAAAAACAATGCAAAACTATATCTATCATATAAAAGAACTATTGAAACGTATTTAAAATACAAGATTTTCTTGATAGTCATAGAATCTGCTATATAAATTTATATTTCTTTCGGATTAATTTCTGGTTTGAACTACCCTCAAGATTTCATTGCTAAAAGAGACTGTTACAAACAAATCGAGATCCGAACAAACCACGAATTACATAGCTTGGGATTCGCCTAAGATTAATAATCTATTTTGTGTCCGATAAAAAGAGCTTTCATTTTACGAAAACTCTGTATTTACTTCGGAATATATATAATAAAGCCTATCGTAGCATTTTATGCAATATAATGATGTCGAATGATGGTAGGATTAGCTCTATTGTAGTTCCTGATAAAAATATTATGGAAAATATAACTTTAGTGATTTCATGGCAGCCATTTTGAATTTCATGTTTTACAAAACATCCACAAGGATGAGGGGTTCCACATCCGCCCAGATATCACCATAGGGGAACCAGCCAAGCATAATCAAAACATAAAAAAAACTATCAGCAAAAACAATGTTAGCGACAGTTTCACTGCGATATCCGGTTGTTTCTGCTCATATTTGCATAAATATAGACTTTACAATATTTTTTTCTAAAAACAAAAGAAAAAATTGGCCTTCTCATACTTGAAAATATAAGAATAGACATATTATTTATGTCTCTAGCGTATGTAGTTGCAAAATTATTCGTAAATATGTTTATTTTTATATACTTTGGCGGCCATCTTGGATTTCGCCATTTTAGACCTTTTCTCGACCTATAAAAAATGCAATCCCCTTTTTTCTTGATCTTCATGATATTTTGAGTCAGAATCAAGTGAAAAATCAATTTTAACAGACAAATTGCACGAAAGTGTTATATGAGACATATGAGCCTACACTATATGGTTAGAAGAGGATGCCAAAGGTAAAAAAAGTGAGAAGACGTCCCAGAGTGACCTACACTATTGAAAACTTACTGCCCAATGTGACAAGCGATGGATGGTTTTCTCATACGGTGCTCATCGAATTCAGGCAAGGACAAAAAAAAAGAGAACTATGGAAAAGGCCGCAAGTGTAAATGAGCATTTCAAATTCAACGGAATACTCGGTCCATGCGGGCTTTACATCGAATGCATCAACAACCTTTGTGCTGAGGATCCTGAGTTCGGCTGGGGAATCCTCGAAAGGTTTAATGATGGGTATGAGAGTTCTCTTCCGGTTGGAATCAACAGCTATGAACCTGAGGATGGTCAGCATATTGTATGGAGTTATATCACCCGGGATGACTTTAATTTTAATATAGCCACGTGTGGTGGAGGCGGAGGACATGACTAAAGCTTATCAAAACACATGGACTGACATCAGATCAATGCTGTCCCGATGCCGATGTTAACGCAGAAATTGGACAACATTGTACAGATGCTTTCTGTTTTGCTGATGTCAAGTACTAATGTCAGTACTAATGTCATAATTTAGCGCCTATTCTTTTTAGCGATAAATATTTTTCTCTTAATGATAATTTTAGAAACGCAACTTCAATTAAAAAAATATAAATAACTTTTCCTCACTTGTATGTGAAATAAAACAAAAAAACATGCACATATCAAATGATTACTTCATCTAAAATATTTTAAACTTTCCTCCATTTTGTGTATTTATTAGATGTGTTTTATTGACACATTTTAATACATGATATCATTCGCAAAGTCGCATTATGTAAGTTATGACTTCAATCTCACAAGCCAAACTCCTTTACAATCATTTGAAATTGTGAATCACAATAGCAAGACACAACTTAAGAGGACCGAAATAAGTTATTTTTGGTGGCCATCTCGACCAATGACATGCTTACGATCTGCTTATGATATGCTTGCCATCTGGGCCAGTCTCTGTAGGTTACTGGTAAAATTAGATGGGATAGTAATTCACGATAATAGTAAAACATGCTAATTAAATTGAGCGGTAGGCTCGCGACACAGTGTTAGTTTAGGATTGGACTGACAGGGTGTGTAAATGAAATTCAGGCGGAAAACACCGCACTCTGGCGAGCCGCCGAGCGGCAAGCTGGGGAAGAGTTGTAGAGGAAGTGTCCCCCTTCCCAGGCCCTCCCCCTGAATTTTGTAGGTTTGCAGGTAGCCAACGGTGGCTTCTAGTGCAATCTAAAGCATGATTTCCTTGTGTTTCTCTTGATAAACATAGGTGCTATTGGGGTGTATTTTAACACTATAACACCTGAACAGTATGAGCAAGTACAGCATTATTTCCCTGCCAATTTACAGTAGTTCTTCATAATTTTACACCATGCACAATATTGGTTTCAGCTGTTTATTAAAAAGTGTGATGTAAACAAAACCATACATATTTGTTAACAAAATAGGATAAGGTTTTCTAAACAAATTTGACATTTCTAGCTATTATAACTTTCAAGATATGGCCAAAATACTGTCGCTAGATCACACAAATTTTGATGATTTTTGCAATATTCTGACTTGTGTGTACTTTGTTATAACAAGCAAAAAATGATTTAATTTTTGAGTGAAAATCATAAAAGTTTTCGTTATTATAATTTATAAATGTTATAAAAGTGTGTGTATTTGTTCTTTAAACATAATTAGATCAGGTGACGTTATAAAAATCTATGTCAAAACCATGTATGATTGTCATCACGTTTCAATTGTGTTTGCCGTGATCAAGACGGCGTCCGTTTGACAGCTTGATCATTCCGAGAAGTCAGTCGGAAGAAAGTTATTCTGTGAAAACTCACTCGGTGAAAACAAGGTTATATAAGAACCCTCCCCCATACTTTATTGTATTAGCCAGCTCGGTGAAAACAAAGGAGGTCGAGATCATTGAGTTTCACAGAATTATTAATAAATGAAAGGCGAGTTGTAAGCATTGACCCAGTGCTGGGTCAACGCCTTGTTCCTAAGATGAAATAGTAGCGTTGACGACGTTGAGCCAACGCCTTGTTCCTATTGCAAGACAGAGGCTGTCGGCGATCACTGTGGAGGTTGGTCAAAGTACATGTGGCATAATAAAGGCATAGTGTTGTCTCCTGCACACTCGTTGGTGAAATACTGGGCCAGCTCTGGAGATGGTGGACCAGCGTTGTACCAACGCGGGACACAACAACATTGGTGTGAGCGGTATCCACATGGTACAATAATTGGGCCAACACTGTTTCTTGCATGTTGTAGTTGGCGCGATGCCGGCCTAGCAACTTAAGGTGATGGGCCGGCATCGTGCCAACGCCCGTTTCAGATAATAATGTGACATCTACTGTTGAGAGATAAATGAGGGTATACAGCTACTAGGTTAGGGCGAGATACCTTTCTCTCACCTCTCATAATTCCTAATGCGTATGACTTGGCCTAAGAGCGGTAACTAGTTACTGAGTCGTAACTAGTTACCGCTTTTTGCCTGGTGATAAAGGTGTTTCTATCTGGGCGTTGTTGGCTTTGCGTGCTGCCATGGGACCGGACGCAAGACATTGATTTGCTCAGACGAGAATCAACAAATGAGTTCAGCTTATATTGTGAGGCTGAGAGTTTTTGCGGCACTGATGAAGTCATACCCTAACTGAGAGGTTTTTTCCTTTTCTGTATATAGTGTAAAACAGCTGCATGTCTCTCTGTGTTTAATAAAACTGTATCAAGCCTCAAGTGTTCTGAACTCCTGACTTGAGTCTCTGGCAAACTTCCGAAAGTCATCATGAATCCCCATGACTTTTAACAATCCAAGATGGTCGCCAATATTGCTAATTTCTGCGAAAAAATAGCATTTCACCTTATTTCTAAGTTTGTTGCGACAGTTTTGGGTGTGCGGTTTTGGTTGTGCCCGAGCGCTTCACAACATATAAAATTACAATTCTATTATCTTGATATTGAAAAATACATAGGCATGTTCATTTCATTCAAATTTTGTTATATTTCATCAAACGTTGTTCATGTTTCTAAATACTTATTGACGATGTTGAGTCTTGGGCGACTATTTTAACATCGTAAACAAATTAACTAACTGAGAAGGATCTGATCGCCCTGATGTCGAAAGGTGAATTATTCCTAGGAAAAAAAAACAGAATCCGAAAAATATGGCTCATCATTGATACGCCCCACCTGCATATACCAGCAAACACAGTAGTCAGGTGGCAAAAGCTATTTTTTGCCTAATCTGCAGCGGTTGATATAGTTTTGTCATCCTCAGGAAGTTCTCTTGGCGCAGTTTAACCTATATGTGCACAAAAGTGGCGTAAAACCCCATTCATTTCATTTCATTTCACTTCCTCGTTCTATAATTATGCATATCAGGGGGATATCATGAGGATATGCTTTTCTTTAGTGATCCGAGAAAAAACTAAGACTAACAAGAAATACCACTTTTCTGATTGGCCACCACAAGATTTTTGTTGAATATGGTATTACTCAAGATCGACACACAACAGGAATTAGTAGATACTTGTTTTGAGACATAATGTGTTGTATTGTTTTTCGTCAATACCTTTAGTGATATTCGCCATGTAACTATTAGGTGTATAGTGGCATCATTGGCGGCAGTGGTTCAGAGGATTCAAACTAAGACCCAAATTAGACAACAATTTGCAATCATTTTTTAAAGTAATATAGTTTTAAAATACTACATATATATTATATATGTGTTTTGATGGTTATGGTCAATAATAACATCCATTGGTGACATATTGGCTTACTGTAAATAAAATCATTGATATTCTTTTACAAAAAGAAGAATCTACGCATTGTCTCTCTTTATTTAAACAAATGGGTGCCAGTAGTAGAGGAGAGGCGGGTTAGTTGAGCCACTTTTCACAATATTTTGTCTGGTGTTTTCCCAGTTGATCGCAGAATGGCTGGGATAGTCTTTAAACATGGCTATATATTACATATATATCTAACATCAATGAAAGATGAAAAGACAATTAAAAAAAAGTTATGGATGCACAACTGAGAGTGGTGAAAGTGGCTCAATTAACCCGCTGTATGGGTTAAGTTGTGCCAAGCACGGGGGTAGGTTGATCGCCTATGGTAAAAATTCACAATTGACAAATGTACATGCCAAAATGTTATTTTTTGTCCAGAAAATGCAAAAATAAAAAAAATTAACACTTCTGTACATCACATAAGGGTCAAATTTGTTGACAAATCTCTTCCAAGTCCCAAGTAATACAATCGGCATTATAGCCTGTATTGATGCATGTATCATTGTTTTCTTGTATTTATTAAGAAAATATATACTATTATTATGTGTCTTTATTATATTGACCTATTATATAATGTCATTTGTTACACTATATCACATTCTATAATAATATATTATATTCCCACCGGGGTATGATGAGCCATGTCGAGTGGGGTTAGTTGATCCACATTTTGTAATATTGTATTTACCGACAATAACCTGCCCATGATAGTTTTATCGGAACCAGTCTTTGGGGTTCCGGTGTATCAGCCATATCAGATTCAAGCTGGTCGCTATTAATAACAAGCCCACGTCATAACTTGGCAACTAATCTAATAACACTTTTCTACGGTTTTTGTGAACGAGTATATATAGTGGTCGTTTAAAGGCAGTAAATATTTTACAAGTCGTATTAAAAGCAAAATAGTTGCGTCACATGTCGAAATGAAGAGCTAATTATTTCATTTGTTTGTAAGAGCCATTCTCCAGCCAGGACGAACATATTTTAAATATGACCGCAAAAAGGTAGGATAAAATAATATTTTTATACATTTTCACCATGAGGACGCTGCAGTTACTATACATGTAATGTCACAGTCACATGATATAACATATATACCTATATTTCCAATACACACTATTTTCAAGTCTGATTCAAACCTAATTATATAATAACAAAATCAACCCTCTGTAATATTTATAATATAGATGTGGCCAATATTATTCACAAATTACATAAAAAATATTGCTATCTGGAATAATCTGATGATGGCTAAAGATACATTTAACCCTTTAGCCCTCACATCGCGGGGATGGACTTGAGTCGTCAGAATCTGACGTCTGTAGACGTCAGATTCTGACGACTCAAGTCGATTCCCACGCTGTAGGAGTAAAAATATTTCTCATGGTCGTAGACCCATAACCCATAGGTATTCAAATGAATCGGAAAGAGCTAACTAAGAAAGTTATAATGATTTCAAATCGAAAAAAGACACTTTGGCCTCCCTCCAAGGTTTTTATTAAAAAATTCAGCGCTTTTAGGGTTAAACTACACTATTGAATGAAATAAATAAATAAATTAGCCTGAAATTTTTTTTGTACTATACCATGCAATCATTTGTTTTAACACAAGCAAAAATGAGCCATCCGACTTAAATTTGATAGATCCTATTTTTAGGATTTCAGATGGCCCTCTGTTGTTATCTACTGATGAACTAGTCCATGCGTTGGAGGAACTTGCCGTGTCTGATGCTCAAATATATTCACGAGGTTCATTAGAGTCTCAATGAACAAACAATCTTCGAGGAGTCAAGTGGGATAATTATGCATCATCAAGGGAGGATTTGATTGTAGAAGATTTTGTTTCAGTAAAAGTAAAAAAAACAGAAAAACAAAAAACGCATCGACCATTTTCTAGGCTAACAAGACCATCAAGTTGTGCAAAAAGCCTGTCGACACTGCTAGCCGCAAAAGTGACGAATTCTGAGCAGGTTCCATCAACAGTTGTCAGTCTCTTCGTGTGACGATTCATGCAATTGTGGAAACTAAAAACGAAAACGTGATTAATTTTTTAACCAAGGCACAGATTAGTGGGTACTAATTTTTCGAAAACGTGCTAAGTTAGGGTCAAAATCAACAATATTTACCGGAACGAATACTTAATAGCTTTGCTAGATTGTTTAAATATGAACCATTTAAGAGTCAGCCACGACTACAACAGTTCTGAAACTTTTAGTTGGCACTTCGAATAAATAACACATTTTGAAAATGCAATATGACACAGATCTGAAAGATTATTTAAAACAATACTTGGCCCTGACACCTCACATGTTGCGTACTCCTCACCGAAATGAAATTTCAATCACATACTTTGGAAGTGACAGGGTTACAATGATTCTACACTGGACTGGGTATGTACTGAAAAGGTTATAAATGCTATAAATCCTATTTGTATTCTAAAATTAATAAAACAACTATCCACAAAATGTCCTTAACGTGATATTTCAAAAAAACGTTAACAATTGGCGGCCATTTTGAAATTCAAAATGGCTCAAAAAAATGCCACCGATGGATTTTGAGGACTATCTAAAGAAACCAAAAAATCAAACCTGAGCGAATTTTACAGCAAGATCCAAAAGCCTGACATATAGTCCAGTGGATTTTGACTAAAGCGTGTTTCGCGGTATGGACGATGTTTTATGATTGATTCTGATACTATGGGGTATCCCGAGCAGAAATCAGCCGGGTGCCACTTTGGTACCCTTGGGCGGAATTTTTTAAGGGCAAAAACAAAATGGCCGCCAGATATTTCAAGGTCAAATATGTTTTTTTCAACAAATGAAGCCAGGAACAAGTGTAATACCTCATTTTCATGTGATTTTGACTGGGCAATCTATTTCTTGTATTATTTTTATGTTATAAGGTCATTTTCAAGGTCAAAACGTCAATTTCAAGGTCAAATAAGCAAAAATACCCTTTTTAATAAATAAAGCTAGGAACATGTGTAATACCTCTTTTTCGTTGGATTTTGTCTGAAAAATCTACTTATGGTATTATTTTGGTGATCCAAGGTCATCTTCAAGGCCGAAAGGGCATTGCCAAGGTTAAAAACAAAATGGCCGCCAGATATCTCAAGGTCAACTATGATTGTTCAACAAATGAAGCCAGGAACAAGTGTAATACCTCATTTTTGTGTGATTTTGACCGGGCAATCCATTTCTTGTATTATTTTCATGACTCAAGGTCATTTTCAAGGGCAAAAAGTCAATTTCAAGGTCAAATAAGCAAAATTACCATTTTTAACAAATCAAGCTAGGAACATGTGTAATACCTCTTTTTCATGTGATTTTGTCTGAAAAATCCATTTATGGTATTATTTTGTTGATCCAAGGTCATTTTCAAGGTCGAAAGGTCATTTCCAAGGTCAAAATGTAAAAATATGATCTTTTCGAAACAAAATAGGAAGAGGTGTAATATGTCTTTTTGACGTGTTTTTTGACTGAATAATCTATTCTTGATACTATTTTGATGATAAAAGGTCATCTTAAGGTCAAAATGTCAATTTCACGGTCAAGTAAAGGAGAATATGATTTTTAACAAATACGGCTAGAACATGCGTAAAAAACTTTTTTTTCGTGGGATTTTGAGCGAAAAATGTCTTTTTCCTATTACTCTGGTGATTTAAAGTCATCCTCAAGGTCAAATATATGTTTTAGCGTATAAGCTAGAAATTGGAGCACGTATAATACCTTGTGTTGGGTTTTATTTTGACTAGATAATCTAATTCTGTTGGGTTTAAATGATCAAACAAGCTCAAGGTGAAGACATCGGCTCGAAGGCATTGAATGGCAATTAACAGAGATGTGTTAAAGAGTGATGGAAAAGTTCTAACGGTCGATGAGGAGGTATTAAAGGGCAATGAGAAGGCGATAAAGGACAATGAAAAGGCATTAAAGGGCAATGAGGATGCACATTATAGAGAAATGAGGAGGCGTTAATGGGCCACAAGAGGCGTTACAGAGCCACCGAGGGCCTTATAATGTGAGAGAGAGGCATTATGGAGCTATGGAGAGGCACTAAAGGGAGACAATAATGCATCTTCATAGCTTTCAGTTTAATGCCTCTTCTTTGCAATTGAAGGCCTTTCTTTTGCCCTTTAACGCCTCTTCTTCGCCCTGAACGTCCTTTTAGTTTAATGCCTCTTTATTGCAATTGAAGGCCTTTCTGTCGCCCTTTAATGCCTCTTCTTCACACTGAACGCTTCTCCATTGCTCTTTAATTTAACTCCCCGTCACATTTTAAAGCTTTACCATCAATCGTTAACGCCTCCCCATGGTCCTTCGACGCCTCCCCATCGCCATTTATCGTCTCTCATTGCCCTTCAATGCTTTTGGGTCTACCTTTATATTTTTTCTTCGTCCTTCAACGCCTTTCCGTCACCCTTTAACGCTTCTTCGGTGAAATTTAACGCCTCCTCATCGCCCTTTACTGGCTTCCCATCACCATTTAATGCCTCTCCATCACCATTTACCGCCTCTTCATCGCCCTTTAACCCTTTAGCATAACCATTTAACGCATCTCCAGCATCTTTTTAACGCCTCTCCATCAACCTTTTAGTGCATCTCCATCAACCTTTAACACTTTTTCTTGGCCCTTTAACACCTTTCTGTCACTCTTTGACATCTCTCCGTCATAATTTAATTTTTCTCGGTTGCCCTTTAGCGATTCCCCGTCATCTTTAACGCCTTCTCATCGCCCTAAAACACATATCCATCACCCTTTAGCACCACCGCATCACCTGTTATTTAATGCTTCCTCGTCACCCTCTAACGCCATTCAATAACCCTTTCATGACACCCACCAACACATCCTGTCACCCTTAGCGCCTCTTCGTTGTCCTTCAACGCCTCCTCATTGCCCATTAACGCCTTCCCATCGCCATTTAACTCATCTGCAGCGCCTGTTAGCGTCTCTCCATCACCCTTTAATGCATCTCCATCAACCTTTATTACTTTTCCAATGCCCTTTGACGTCTCAGTCACCATTTAACGCTTCTCCGTTGTTTCAACACTTTCTACTCACCCTCACACGCTTATCCAGCACACTTCAACTCCTCCTCATTGCCCTTCTGTGCTTTTCCATAGTCGTTTAACGTTTTTTGGTCACCCTTGAACGACTCCTCATCACCCATTACCGCCTTCCCATCGCCATTTAAAACTTTCCCATCACCATTTAATGCTCACCATCGCCCTTTACCACATTCGCATCGCCATTTAACGCATCTGCAGCGCCTATTAGCGCCATCAAAGTTTAATGCATCTACATCATTTTTAACACTTTTTCGGCCTTTAACGCCTTTCCATCGCTCTTTGACGTCTCTCCGTCACCATTTAATGCTTCTCCATTGCCCTTTAACGATTCTCTGTCTTTTTTAATGCCTTCTCATTGCACATAGACACCTATCCATCAACCATTAGCACCGCTCCATCACCCGTTAACGTACTTTCTTGTCACTGTTCCATAGCCCTTTCATGCCACCCCGCCACCTTTTAATGCATCTTGTCGCTCTTTAACGCCCCATTTTTGCCCCTTAACGCATCCTCGTTGCCATTCACCGCCTCCTCATTGCCTTTCAATGCCTCCTCATTGCCCTTTAATGACTACTCATTTACTTTTAACCCTTCTTACTCGCTCTTTAGCGCCTCTGGGGCGCCTTTTAGCAACTCGTCGACATCCTTTAATGCCTCCTCATTGTCTTTTACCGCCTCTCTGTCACCTTTTACCGCCTCTCCATTGATCTTTTATGCTTTTTCGTCGCTATTTGACGCCTCTCCGTGACCCTTTGATGCCTTCTAGTTGTCTGATCATTTCACTCTGATGATGTTTATTCATTAAAACCCTACTAAAATTAGATTATCCGGTTAAAGATACACCAAGACAATTTATTATGTGTGCTCTAATATGTAGAATACTACGTTAAAATAATATTTGACCTTGATATTTACATTTGACCTAGAGGATCACCTCAAATAACCTAAATCATACCAGAAAGATATTGTCCTAGCTTTATTTGTTAAAAATCATATTTTCGCTTACCTGACCTTGAAATTGACACACTGACCTTGAAAATGACCTCTAATTATAAAAATAGTAGCAGAAATGGATTATTTTTCAATATTACACTAAAAAGACGTACAACACTTTTTGCTATTTATGTTTGTTAATTGAATTTTGATGACCTTGAATTGAAATTGACCTTGAAGATAACCTTTAATCACTCATATAATACTATAATTGGATTTGTCAATCAAAATCCCATAAAAAGAGGTATTACACACATTCCTAGCTTTATTTGTTAAAAATGATATTTTCTCTTACTTCACCTTGAAATTGACCCCTTTGACCTTGAAGATGACCTTGAATAATCAAAATAATATCAGATATGGAATGCCCAGTCAAAATTGCATGAGGTATTACACATGTTCCTAGCTTTATTTGTTAAAAACGGTAATTTTGCTTGATTGACCTTGATATTTGACCTTTTAACCTTGAAGATGACCTTGAATCATGCAAATAATACAAGAAATGAATTGCCCGGTCAAAATCACATGAAAATAAGGTATTACATTTGTTTCTAGCTTCATTTGTTGAAAAAATCATATTTGACCTTGAAATATCTGGCAACCATTTTGTTTTTGGACCTTGGAAAGGACTTTCGACCTTGAAGCTAACCTTGCATCAACAAAATAATACCATACATTCATTTTCAGATAAAATCCCATGTAAAAGAGGTATTACACATGTTCCTATCTTTATTTGTTAAAAATTGTATTTTTGCTTCTTTGACCTTGAAATTGTCTTTTTGACCTTGAAGATGACCTTGAGTCATCAAAATATTACAAGAAATGGATTGCCCAGTCAAAATCACATGAAAATGAGGTATTACACTTGTTCCTGGCTTCATTTGTTGAAAAATCATATTTGACCTTGAAATATTTGGCAGCCATTTTGTTTTTGCCCTTAAAAAATTCCGCCCAAGGGTGCCAAAGTGGCACCCGGCTGATTCCTGCTCAGGACATCCCTTAGAACCAGAATCAATCATAAAACATCGTCCATACCCCGAAACACGCTCGAGTAAAAAAATGCCATTTGACAACTGGACTAATAGCCGCCTGTACTGTATTGGCCTTTTTTGCGCAGCGGTTTAATCTCTTTCCCGTTATCTTATCTAAATTTCCGCCCACCTGAAGTTGTGTCTCGCCACCGCGAGCCACAACTTCAAGTGGGTGAAAATTACTCATATTTGTTTCAATTTAGCCCAACCCTTTGCAAATCTTGATTTCTAAACACACATTTCGGTCCCAATACGCGACTAATAAAACGAATTGAAAACAACTTTAACCCTTTTACCGCCAAATTATTCAATTTGAATTTCCCCCCACTTGAAGTTGCGTCTCGCTGACGCGATCCACAACTTCAAGTGATTGAAAATTACTCATATTTGACAAAATGGAGGTCAATTGTTTTCAAATATTGCTGATTGATGTCACATTTTATCATTAACATGTTTAAAAGATGACCCTTAATGTGCTAATAAAAAATGAAAATCCGAATATAAGCGGCACCGGCGGTTAAAGGGTTAATCGTGTTTGCGTTGGAAGGGTTGAATAGAGAGTGTTGTATGACATTTCGTCTGGCATTGTAGTCTAACAGTAGCCTACCAGTTCATTTGTATAATAATGTGGACCTCAGAAGATCATGTTTTGCACATTAAAAATATTGTGAATGCTTCGAAGCAAATGATTGTTGTCACAAGGTGTTGACTAACCTCTGTCACCTTATAGAACAGTCACACCTTTTCCCGCACTACTTATATCCTGCCCTAACCCTTTATCCGATAAGGGTGACTCGATTTATATAGATGCGCACTGTTACAATTTACCTTTTGAAACTATATGAAACTCTGATTAGGACCGGCCGTAGGCCGGTATCCTATTTTGTTTATTTTGCATGAGTTTGTGTCCTATTTAGGGCAAAGAGGGGTGCTGTGTGTGCGAGACGGTTGACATTTCTGTACACCAGTCATTATGAGCTTTACTGTGTAATATAACGTTTGAGGTCCCTTTCGTGTTTAAAAAGTGTAGAGAAAAAAATCATTCACGATTATATTCGTGGTTAAGATCTTAAAAGGTTCTGGTTGGAATATTGTTGGCCCAGCGTCGCAGGCGGTGGTCCACCATTATTTCACAATTGGGCCAATGTATTGTGTAATCCGTTTGGTCGCATTTTGAGGTATAAAGTATCACTAGTATGGCAGTCAGAGCACACACGGGACAATCACACAATTCTGTTTCAACAGTGGTAGAAGGGATAGGCCTACACGTTGAAGAGATTATTTCAAAAATTATATCCTGGACATCGAGGATTCTGGCCCATGAGGAAAACCAATACAGCTATGTTTACAAAATATTAGGCCATTTTTTTTAAAGCACTCAAACAGACTAAAGCCGGGCCTCGGAGTTCGGGAACTCCTTTTCCAGTTTATTTTGTATTTCTATTATCTGACGCAAAACCTTGTATGCTATCTCTATCTGCCCACCGTTTGCTGTTTTGAATCGTATTACAGTGGTGGTTATCAATACAAAATGTAAAGGCTATCCAAAAAATACTTTAGATGTTGTCATGGCATTCTCTCTTTTCGCGAAATACGTGCAACCTTAACCATTTAATCGCCAAGTTATTCAATTGTAATTTTCACGCACTTAAAGTTGTGTCTCGCTGAAGCGATGCACAACTTGAAATCAGGTGAATAGGCTACTATTCAGATTTAACAAAATGTTGGAACATAACTTGTTGGAGATATTTTTCATTGATTTCACGTTTTATATTTCAACATGTTCAAAAGCTCGTACTTAATCTGCTTATAAACAAATGAAATAAACGAATAAAATCAGGACTGACGGTTAAAGGGTTAAGGCTAACTTACACATCAGCAATAAATTGCGCAATAAAAAATATCGCGTCAGAATCAATATTACTTATTTCAGTAAAACCGTTCACACATATAGCGCGACGCGATCAACCGCTTTATGGCGCGGTAAATATCGCGTCCGAATCGATATTATTAATTTTAGTGATGCCATTCACACATCGCGCGATGCCATAAACCGCATTGTCGCGCGGTAAATATCGCACCGGAATCAATATCTCTTATTTTAGTGACGCCATTCACACATAGTGCAATGCGATACACAGCTTTGTGGCGCGGTAAATTCAGGTTGAGACAAAGACGATCTCTACTGAAATATTGGGCGATAAAATATACCTCGTCCGCTTTAAGAATTGGCGACGCTGGCTCAATCTTAACTCTTATAAAGCTGAAGGAGTTTTGTATAAACCATGGAGATCGAAGGTTTTTTGAATAATTTTGAATTATCAATTATTGAGTTATCAATTTTGAATAAATATAAATGTCTTAGTTAGCTCTTTCCGCTTCATTTGAATACCTATGTTATGGGTCTACGGTCATTGTGAATTTGTAATTCATTCAGAGCGGGGACCCACTTTTGACGTCAGAATATGACGTTTAAAGTCGGTCCCCGCACTTAACCACAGCGTATTTTCCTGCTATCGCGGAATGTGTAGTTGGGCTCAATATCGGGCGATACTTTTAGAAGTTCTAACCATCATGCTCATGATCCCGTGTTTGTGTACTTGCAGATGAAGTTTGTTGTTTTACTGATCTGTGCTGCGTTGATGATACTATGGTTAGAAGTAGATGCCAGAGGTACCAAAGTGAGAAGACGTCCCAGGGTGACCTACACTATTGAAAAATTCCTGCCGAACGTGACAAGCGACGAATTGTTTTCTCATACGGTGCTCATCGAATTCAGACAAGGGAAAAAAGTGAAAGAATTATGGAGAAGGCTGCAAGTGTAAATGAACATTTCAAGTTTAGCGGTACAATCGGTAAATACGGGCTTTCCATCGACTGCATCAACAACCTTTGTGATGACGCTGATAGGGAATTCTACTGGGGAGTTGTCGTCAGGACGGTCAGCATATTGTATGGAGCTATCTCACTTGGGATATGTTTTTCGATGGCACAATCCCCAGGTGTGATGGAAACGACGGGCATGGCTAAGACTTACCAAAAACACTTAGACTGACATCAGCTCAACGCTGTCCCAATGCCACGCCAACGTCCTAGACAATAACGCAGAATCGGGGCGAGATTGTGTAAATGCCTTCTGTTTCGGTGATGTCAAATATTAATGTCACGTGGCCTAATTTAACGCCTCTTGCATGAACATCTCTAAGCTCTCTCTTTAAGTGATGAGATTTTCTTTTTTTCTTGAATCCTGTCTATTCTTTTAATTTATTCTAACAGTACATCTTCTTTATAACAATTATATTTATTTTGCCGAAACACAGTAAAATTAAATAAAGAACTTTGGTTTCACATTTCTATTTAAATCTAAATAGGTTTTGCTCAATTGCATGTGAATTAAAACAAGAAAGGCCCAATAATATCAAGTGACTACTTAATCTAAACATTTTAAAACTTTCAACCATTTAATTTATTTATTAAAGCCATGGAATACATTAAACGCTGTAATTAAATGCTTTCTTGCATGACGCAATTTCTTATATATATCTCTGTAAAAAAACATATAACCAACATAAGCTATAGGCTACACCGTAATTGTTCTAAAACCATTTTTTAGTTTGTAGAATATTACATCACAAGTTTAAAGAGAAAGTCACCAGAGTTTTACTCTTCAGGCCTAAAATTCTTTATTTCGTGTTTTGTCACTAAACAAAGACGAGTTAAATTGGTATAGGATTTTGATTTCTTCTTATTATAAATATATATACGTGTACCACCATCATATTTGTTCCATTATGCTATTCCAGGTCTCTATTGAGGGATGTATTAATAAAACGTTCAGCCCATACTTGTTATTGTCAATTATAGTGACATTCTATCAAACCCTAAGTATTAAGTATTATAGCATTTATGATGCGCCACATATCTCATGTGATTCATGGGCGCCGAAGAAAACAACTGTGTCACTGATATACTTTACACCATTAGACTGTGATATGCTCGTTAGGGTCGTGAATATCCCTCAGTGATGTGGGGAGAGAGTTCCACAGCTTTGGAACATCGATTGCAAACGTCGATTGCCAAATGTATTGGTCTAATGCGGTAGAAAGAGTGAAAAGTGAAAGAATTATGGAGAAGGCTGCAAGTGTAAATGAACATTTTAAGTTTAGCGGTACAATCGGTAAATACGGGCTTTCCATCGACTGCATCAACAACCTTTGTGATGACGCTGATAGGGAATTCTACTGGGGAGTTGTCGTCAGGACGGTCAGCATATTGTATGGAGCTATCTCACTTGGGATATGTTTTTCGATGGCACAATCCCCAGGTGTGATGGAAACGACGGGCATGGCTAAGACTTACCAAAAACACTTAGACTGACATCAGCTCAACGCTGTCCCAATGCCACGCCAACGTCCTAGACAATAACGCAGAATTGGGGCGAGATTGTGTAAATGCCTTCTGTTTCGGTGATGTCAAATATTAATGTCACGTGGCCTAATTTAACGCCTCTTGCATGAACATCTCTAAGCTCTCTCTTTAAGTGATGAGATTTTCTTTTTTTCTTGAAACCTGTCTATTCTTTTAATTTATTCTAACAGTACATCTTCTTTATAACAATTATATTTATTTTGCCAAAACACAGTAAAATTAAATAAAGAACTTTGGTTTCACATTTCTATTTAAATCTAAATAGGTTTTGCTCAATTGCATGTGAATTAAAACAAGAAAGGCCCAATAATATCAAGTGACTACTTAATCTAAACATTTTAAAACTTTCAACCATTTAATTTATTTATTAAAGCCATGGAATACATTAAACGCTGTAATTAAATGCTTTCTTGCATGACGCAATTTCTTATATATATCTCTGTACAAAAACATATAACCAACATAAGCTATAGGCTACACCGTAATTGTTCTAAAACCATTTTTTAGTTTGTAGAATATTACATCACAAGTTTAAAGAAAAAGTCACCAGAGTTTTACTCTTCAGGCCTAAAATTCTTTATTTCGTGTTTTGTCACTAAACAAAGACGAGTTAAATTGGTATAGGATTTTGATTTCTTCTTATTATAAATATATATACGTGTACCACCATCATATTTGTTCCATTATGCTATTCCAGGTCTCTATTGAGGGATGTATTAATAAAACGTTGAGCTCATACTTGTTATTGTCAATTATAGTGACATTCTATCAAACCCTAAGTATTAAGTATTAGAGCATTTATGATGCGCCACATATCTCATGTGATTCATGGGCGCCGAAGAAAACAACTGTGTCACTGATATACTTTACACCATTAGACTGTGATATGCTCGTTAGGGTCGTGAATATCCCTCAGTGATGTGGGGAGAGAGTTCCACAGCTTTGGAACATCGATTGCAAACGTCGATTGCCAAATGTATTGGTCTAATGCGGTAGACTGAAAAACAGCCCTTTTACACAGCCAAAGGACTGAATACTTTGGGGCCTCCTACGGATAATGGCAGCTTGCCAACTCGAGGTGTCGGCAGGTTGCCAGGTTCACTCAGCGACCAGCTCTGGCGGAATCTGATAAATGCTGAAACTCCCTCCATGGTTTTGATAGAAGGGGAATTCCCACTCAACAGGTTTTTAACCACTGTATTATTATCCAAGCGAGAGACGAGGGTTAGCAGTGTCTGCACATGGACAGATGACACTGCTGAAGGAGTTATGAATACGGTTGTGCAAAAATTGGTTGATTATTCGATAGCAGGGCTTGGTTTGGTTTATAAATGCAGCACCAGTAGCTCAGATAGATACTTACAAACAATTCTGTGTACCCCAAGGAATGTCAGCAGCAATATCTTTTATGAATCTCCCTGCTGTATCGGTGAAGCTGTATCCGTATTTCAGAGATGTGGTCATGGCGTGGGATGCATGCAATTACTTGTGCGGCCAAATTTTGAACGCGCTGTAGCCTTGCGAGCTGATACTTTGTTAGACCTTGTAAAAAAGAGTTGCAGTAGTCTAGTTTTGGGATAACCTGTGATTGGACGATCTGGCGGGTTGCCCTTAGAATCAGGTGCGACCTTACGCGACGAATGTTTCTTTAGCCAGAAATAGAAACCTTAACACACTTTACCAACTTGCGCGTCCATTCGATGACATAACGTTGGTGGAATGCTGATGTCCCCAATTGGTATGGGCTCGATGTTGATAGATTTGGTATTGCTCAATGACACTAGATAGACACACTCAGTCTTACCATCATTGAGTTTTAGCCTGTGCATTACCATCCATGCATTCCCGCTACACAAGCTCCAATTTTGGCAAATGCAGCTGTCAAATCTGCAACATTACTAGTGTGAAACGTGATGTAGATCTGGGTGTCGTCGGCGTATAGCTGATATCTGACGCCGTGTTTTCTACATATATGACATCACTCCTGTCATTAATTCCGAACGATGTATTTTAGCCTCCTACCGGGCCTACTATGCTGTTCAGGAGTGGTTGAGTATGGCCGGGGTAAGGCTCAAGATGTATAACTCACTGAATGGGGATGATAATTGCAAGATGGGATAATAAACCCAGTTATGTCCAGTAAAGCTGTTGCACCAGAAACTATTTTGTTAATGATATCATGTTGGTTTAAAATGGCTTGCGAGAAAAGATGCAAAAGTCGGAAAAATGGGTTATATTGCACAGCAAAACATGTAGTAACATGTGTGAATCTGACGGGGAAGATATGTAGTTATGGTCAGGTGCTTTCAGTAGTATTATTATACTCAAATAAGCTGGTATACTAACGTGCTTTATTAACCAACCCAGCTTGTGAGATTGTGTTATATTCTGACTGTATATCAGAAATATTTAATAGGTCATGTATGTGCTCAATGGTACTTCAATGGTTAGGCTGACTGGTGGTTATATATGAAGGAATTGTTCATTTAATGATAACAGCATGAAATTTTACATGCTGTAAGAGAACACCCTTAAGAATATTTTTAGTTATAGGGCCATTAAAAAAATGACCTGTGACCTCGCTGGAGGCCATTTAACAAAATGGCCGCCAAAATGTATATAAGTGTCAATATCCCAGCGCCTAATCCACTTAGAATCTAAATATTTTAATATAAATATACATTTTCAGGGGTACTGATAACAAATAAAGTATTTTTATACACATTAATCCAACACAGAGCATTTTAATGACTTTGGGAATGGCTGACCAACTATATGATAAGTGTCTCTAATTTTTATGTCAGCTTCTAATCCACAAATGTTATGAATATCTATGTCTACATGTATATTTTGAAGGCCACTTGTAACAAAACAAAAATATTTTTAAGCGACCAAAAAAATACTGACCCCAGTGGAGGCCATTTTTAAAATGGCCGACAAAGTCCACATATGACGCGTGTCAATATCTCAGCTTCTAATCCACCTAAAAGCGAAATACTCTTATCTAAATATACATTTTCAGGGGTACTGATAAGGAATAAAGTATTTTTAAACACATAATTCCAACAGAATAACAAACATTTTACTGACTCTAGTGGTGGCCTTTTTACAAAATGGCCTACCAAATCTGAGTACGTATCAATATCTCAGCTTCTAATCCACCTAAAATCGAAATATTTTTATCTAAATATACATTTTCAGGGGTACTGATACAAAAAAAAAGTATTTTTAAACACCTTAATCCAACAGAAAAGAATATTTTACTGACTCCAGTGGTCGTCTTGTACAAACTGCCGACCAAATCTACATGTATACGTGTCAATATCACAGCTTCCAATCCACGTAAAATCGGAATATTTGTATCTGAATATACATTTTCAGAGGCACTGATAAAAAAAGTATTTTTAAAAAATTTAATCCAACAAAAGAACATTTTTATGAATTCAATGGCCAAATATATTTAAGTGTCAATATCTCGGCTAATTATGCATTTATAAGCGAAAAAATTGTATTTTAATATAGGCCTACATTTTTAAGGGCAGTGATGGCAACAACAAAATGTTTATATATTTTAATACGACAAAAAACATTTTACAGACCCCAACTGCGGCCATTTAAAAAATAACTATTTTAATAGATATATGTGTCAACACTGTCTCATACTCGAGGGCAAGGATTACAAAAAATAGACCCTAAACACTTTAATTCCACAGAAGAATTCAATGACAGTCATATAATTGTCGGTCGAAAATATATAAAATGGATGTAGATCAATGTATTAGGTTTCCTAGTAATTTTTAGTTATAGTTCAGTTACTGGTGATGCGCTCTATAAAGACCTCTTGAACTTATTCGATAAAAGTAGGACATAAGGCTTCCTTCAGTCGCGATATTGCCATGAATGTGCAGAAAGCGACGTAAACTATATTCAACCACAATCCAGTCACAATCTAATTGTTGTGTCTAAATATAATTTGTTAATGGAAGGGCTTAAAATATATATTTAAAAAAAATTTCATCTAACAAAAAAACTCATATTAATTAGTAACTTCAATATCTTTAAATCCACTTACAGTTGAAATATACAGCCTAAAAATATATATATTTTAAAGTACTTTTTTAAATTTTGAAAATAAAATGATTTACAAAAAAGGCATCTCATTAATTCAGACTAGTTAAAAAAAATATTTTTAGTATCAAACTTTGATAACATTGAAACCTTCAGTTTAATATGAAAATATAAATGGCTTTTAACCTGTTCTTGCTACAAATAAAATAGTTTATAGATCAAAGAGCTTTGACAGATTTCACTATATATCTAATTACATGAATATCTGTGTGTAATCAAACATATTTTAATTTGTTACATAGACCTAAAATATGAGACAGGTTATTCTTGCCCACTTCATTTCTCAGCTCCCATTGCCTGTTGGCAGTCATCCCAATTCACAATATCCAAACTGACTAGATATTAATATATGTGACAGTAAGGTTTGTTTTTAACTCGAAATTACAGTCTGACTTATTAGGTCCAGCAAACATAAGTAGCCGGATAACCCCCCCACCCCCCCCCCACCCCGGATAAATTGGTGGAGTGTATGACTGCTGTAGCTTGTCTAACACTCTTCCATAAATAAAACGATGACTGTTCAGAGTATTCAAATGTGTGTGGCTCAATCTATTCGCCTTATCTCGAGGATATTGACTTGCCAAACACGTGTTATGGTCAAAAAGATCGATGGCTACCACGGTGTTTGCCCTTTAGTTTTGGTGCATATACAACTTGATCTGTGTAAAAATAATGACAATGATTGTTGCCCAATCTTGTAGAACTGTTTATTACACTACCATTATGATAATACGCAGTGCCAATTTTAATAGAGCCTCAATCTTGTTGTTGTGGATCAGCACTACGCTGATGTCTGACCTTACTTCTCTGGCGCGGTTGTAAAGGTTCATTTACAATGTTTACAAGACACCAATATTGTTCTTGGCCTTCTAAATAGTAACATCATCTTTGTTTAGTTCAGCCAGCATACTTGCATCTTGTAGGTGTCGGGCATACTTTCTGTCTAGAGCATGAAGATCAAGCGTATGGTACAATAGTTCTGTGTCTGTTGCTGGTTCCATGCGAAAAAACAGATCTGTCATGCCACTATTTTGACGATAATAGGGCCTATGCCTTTTGAGAACATAATGTAATTTCTGCTAATGCTGTTTTTCTCTTGTAACTTTGTTCAACCTTAGTTTTGTTAGATTGTAAATGAAATTCATCAAGCTATTTGCCGTCTTTTCGGTTTTAAATGTTCCGGCTAGTCAACTAGCTGTAGACGGGAAATTATATTTAATGGTAAATATTTTTTTTTTTACTGCTACCGATCTCAGTAACCATGCATATCCTATCTGCATTCATATTATTGTTGCGATGATTCGTAAATAAATCAATATAACGATAAAACAAGTATTTATCAGATCATTTAGATACGTATTTCAGATTATTCTCCCTAATTCTGTCTTTGTCCTGAAAATGTATACTTAAACACCAATTTTTTTTTATGTTGATTAGTAGCGGGGATATTAAAACATGTATATTATGGCGGCCACTTTGAAAAATGACCACCATTGAGATAACATTTTGTGTAATCCTTGGGCCCGATAATGTACAGTTAAACACCAATTTTTTTTTCTAAATGAATTAAAAACTGAGATAATAAAACACGAATATTCTGGCGGTCATTCTGGAAAAAATGACTGCCATTATGGTCAAATGTTAAATTTGCGTATTTATTATTGTCTTTTTTACAACCCTTGGCCCAGAAAATGTATGTTTAGACTCCAACAAAATTTGTCTATGTGGATCAGAAATTGAGATAATAAAACATGTATATTCCGGCGGCCATTTAAAAAAATGGCCCCATTAAGGTCAAAGGTCAAATTTGCGTATTTGTTATTGTCTTTTTGTAATACTTGGTCCTTAAAATGTATATTCAGACACCAAGATAATTTTTCCAAGTGATTTAGATACTGAGATATTGATACATGTATGTTCTGGCGGCCATTTTGATCAAGTGGGCTATTGTAATGGCCGCCATAAGGATCAAGGGTCAAATTTGGAATGGCCCTATAGCTAAAATTTACCGTCATGAAATGTTCTCCTAGCATGCAAAATTTCATGCTTTTATCATTAAATGAACAGTTGTTGTACCAGTCAGCCTAACTACAATACAAAGTAATATTTTAAATAACCAAGAATAATGTTTTTGTTATTAATGTGTAGTGTTAATGTGTAGATTTGTTACATACTGAGATAGCTCATCAACAGCACTAGGGAAGTCGACTGAGTGTTTATGGATTATTAATTTTAAAATATGATCGTTGGTAGGAAACATATTTTACTGAATTTAGTCCGCTAATTTCGGCTGGTAATCAGCTAAATTGATATTAGAAACTTCAGTATTTCTTTACAGCGGCTCCCAATCACATAAGGAATGCAAAAATGCAATCCTCGTGTCTAAAACCTACAAAAAGATGTTTTAAAAGCTATTATATGATTTTCACCAATGAAAGTACATCATACGGTATAAGAAATGGCGGCCATCTTGGATTTTCCGCTGCCATACTTTTAGCTCACCTTGGGCATCTCGGGCCTTTGTTGTTTTAGACTCAGGATACATCAAAGTATCGTTCCTGAAAAATCAGCTTTCTGCATTTTTTTCCAGCTTTGTCCAAAGTAGAGCCTAATGCTCCTGGGCTATATTGCGTGAAGAGGGATGGGCCAAGGACCGAGCCTCTTATCTCAAGGATATCTGTGACTTACAGCCATTAATGTTAATGGACTGACAATGGTTGTGTAAATATGACCTAAGTCAGTCATCAGCAGTGTCTTGAATCCCAGTATCTGACATTCTGTTTAGGCGCATACTATGTTCTATCGTAACACCAGCATGGCAGGTTGATCTAAAGCCATCAGAATATCATTGCTCACTCTGCTGTCTTTGTGCTGTGTAGAGGGCGATATGCCGATTCATGCTAGTTTGTGATGTTGTATCTTCGAAGAATAATGCGCTTTGTGACAGATTGGCACAGATTATAAGCATATCATTGGTCGAGATGGCCATCTCGACCAATGATATGCCTCCAATCTGGGCCAGTCTCTTTAGGTTACTGACAAAAGTAAATGGGATAGTAATTCATGATAATAGTAAAATATGCTATATAAATTGTGCATGTCCCACGCTATGGGCTCACCTATAAAATATATAAAATCACAATTCTGTTATCATAATTATTTAAAAATATATGCACATGTTAATTTCGTTGAAATTTTGTTATGAAATGTTATGCATGTTTCTAAGTTAAATCTAAATTATTGACGATGTTGAGTCTTGAGCGATTACATGTTAAGCGACTTAACTAATGAGATGATCCGATCGTACTGATGTTGAAAGGTGAAATAATCCTAGGAAAATAAGCAGAAACCGAAAAGATATCGTTCATCATTGTCCAGCCCCAGAAAAGTCATGTGGCTTGTTGACTTACCTGCACCAGTTGATCAAATGGTTCTGCTCTCTATGCTGTCCATTTCCTCGCTAGTTCTAAAATAGCCTACATATCAAGAGAATATCTTTAAGCGATCAGAAAAAAACATGAAAATCCGAAATGACCTTCGATAGCTAGCAATTACTTTTTAATTTTTGGGTCAAGACTAACAAGTAAATATCACTTTTCCGGCTAATTTTAGTGTGAGGAATCTATTTTAATGATAGTTCTGTAAGCTAGTAACAAGGTGAAAATGGCATATATTGTATTTTTTACACACGAAAATGCATATATGTAGGATGATCAAACCACTTGATGATATCTCATACATGTTATAGCTCTGAAGCTGGAAATCGTTCCGCAGAAATTATTTTTACACTTGCATATATATATTTATGATGATACCCTGGAAAATAATCAAATTACCGACTGTCCGCGCATGCCGCTTCCACATTATAGATAGTATTCATATATAGATTGTATTTTATTGATTTTGCATGCTAGATATTAAAACTATATATTTATAAAACAGCACGAAAAGTCTAAATCATCTCGTAGCAAAATAAGACTTACCGTACATATAATGTTACTTCGGTTAAGCAATAATGCAATTTAAAATCAGGCAAAGTATTATTTAGGAGATAGTATGCAATTTGAAACATTATCATTATCGCTGCTACATGGATAATAATTTATACATAATAGTGGAATATAGAGTACATTAGCTAGAGCAAATGACATATAAAGGCATAGTTCACCTTAATAACGTCAAAATCTAAATAATCGAAAGAGTATCCTGTATTTCATCTACAAGACGTGCTTATTTTAAATGTAACTTAACCCTTTCAAGCCTGAGTTTACCATTGTCATCTTAATCCACTACAAGCCGCGATTTGTAGTGGATGATGATGACTTAAAGTGGGTGAAAAATGTAAGAAAATTGTCATGTATTGGTAAATCTGTTTGAGGGAAATTTTCATTCTAAAACCCTTTGTTGTAGGAAATTAAGTCTGTTTTCAGGGTTGTCAGATGATGGTTTAATGCATCATGACGGCTTAAAGGGTTAAGCGCAAAACAGGCGAACGCGAGAGCGAACACACAGGCGACTACAGCAAGCGAACATACGCGGAATTCGACGAACACTTTTCGCATAGGCCTCCCATTCGCCTTGGTGTGTTTTTATAACGATACATTATATTGTATTTGCTAATTTCGCGCTCGCGTGTGGTGTGTTCTACATATTATGTAATCACTGGTCATATGTGTATATTTTATAAGTATATGTCACCGACGCTGAGAGAAGCGCATCCTGTTATTTTTATTTCGAATGCTTAATTTAATGCTTATTTATGTTTATTGAAACCAAACTAAAATCAAGTTTGTCGATGTTTAGAACTATAATTTCACTTCACCAAACAGCGACCATAATGCTGGTGTGATGTTGGACCATCGTCGCAGACCGTAGACCAACATCATGGTGACTGTCTCGTGTTGACTGGGCTGTTTTGTGTCTGCTTGGCATTTTAATAATTTGAAGGTATGGAACGCAGAAGAGTGTAAAATGTTGACTGTTTGAAAAATTGATATAATTTATTATCATATATTTTTTCACTTTTTTTGTCTCTGTATGTTTTCTAGAAATCTAACACGATTCAATTACACCGAATAATGCAGAAAGTAGGCGTACACGATTCTATTTTTTGGTAGGTGAATGTGAACGGGTACATTTCGGGGGAATTATATTGGATCTAGCATGTTTAATACTACATACAACGGGATGAAATGAGGTAAGCAAAACACAATCGGGTGGTTTGCCGACAGTTATCTTTAAATTATCCCTGTGTGCAGCTTTACAAAATGGATACGAGTTCTATTCAAGTTTTTCAAAATATGCTTGCACATATTATCATGGAGCACACAAATGTCGTGGATACAGAAATATTAAACACAATGGATTCTGCTGAGGCTTCAAGTCCCCTGGATTTAAGTGTACAACATCTTCAGACGGAGTCACCAATCACGACCATAAAGTCCCAGGTGGAATGTTCTCCAGTGAGTGGAGGCTGGGTGATGCTGGGACACACTTTAGTGCCTTATGTTTGGCGAGGAGGACATCAGTATTTGTCAGAATCTGTCATTAAATACGCTGCGGGGCTCTTGCGGAATAAATGTAATCGATTAACGGGACTACAGAGGGCACGGGATGTGAATGTCAGTGGATTATATGTCGATGGTATTGACAGAATCAGGGATCTGATCCTGACGGAAAATAACAAAAATGCAAGATCGCCAGCTTACTCCACTGCACAAGAAAGTATGTATTTTAACCAGCTTTGCACTCTTGCTGGAATAATTTTCACATTCAAGGAAAACACATGCTTAATTTCGTTAAAATTATTGACTCACATTTACCCCGAAGTAGCGTCCATCATTCATGTTTTGTGAAATACATTTATATCCAGTAAACAATCATAGATTGAAAATCCTAGTATTATTCATGTGTAGGCCTATATGTTAATGCACTTTAATTAAGTGAAGTTCGTGTATGGCACTTGTTATTTGATGGTACGCCTGAAACATGGAAACTAAAACGTTAACGTTTGTATTACACGTTTCCCGTAACAAAAATATTTATTATTGACATTAAATAATTGTATTATTTATTTATACAATTATGTTTAATTATTACATAAAAGATTACATTTCAATGTAGTGTGAAATTGCCTGTGAATAATTGTCGTAAATTCTGATTTCAGGTATTAATGCTGTCCATTGACCAACGCTGTATTTTATGTAGGGTCATGCTTGGTATACAGTTGTAAGTAATGCTTGTTTTATCCTTGTATTCAACTGAGAAAAATAAATTGTCGTTCGCAATTTCCATGTCTTGTTTTATTTCAGCTTAGTATTAAACAAAATCGCTGTTATCATGTTATACTGATGCAAAATAATGCTAAATTTTACATTTACCTTGATCTATAACATTGTAGAAGGATAACTTTGGCTAGGAAAAAAATCACTTGTTCACTCATGATAAACGATATGATTTTGTATACCCCTGTATAGGTCTTGTGCATATGTAAGCATGCACTGGAGGGTTTATTCAAATCCAAAAGACGAAAACTCTGGAACAATTTGAAGTGTCGTTCAAGATAGAAAGAAATACAATGTTTATTTTTCAATGATCACATTTGTATAATTCAAGCAAGATAGATTGTTCCTTTAGAGGAAAAACAATTTTAAAAAGACAGATAAAACAATTTAAAACTGCTCAATTTAAAAATGTTGTTTCTGACATAGTCAATACCTTAAGAAATGCATATATAGCTACAGTGTATATTAAATATACAGAAATATCAAATGTGCATAATAATTTGCCGAATATGATTATTATGATCCTAAATGATCATAATTAACATAAAATTAACATAAAAGATAACATATAAAACATGCCACAACATGCACATTTACACTAGTTCGAAACGCTACATATTGTGCCAAGAAATTAGGGTAAACAATATCTCTAAATATTATTTATTGTGCATTATTTTTCGTGCTATGGTTAGTAGTATTTCACAAGTAAACATATAAATGCATGGTTCCCTCTCAGTTGAAGGTTCTTGCAACTAGCGAGGTGTGATATTAATTACGATAATTATGTTCCGTTTACAATGTATCAAGCAAATGCTATGTTTCACCACATTAAAAGACCTACAAACATTTCGTAAGAATGTAGAATGCATTGCTATCAGGATTAATAGATTACACTAAAAAGATAAAGAACTGGATTACAATATACACAAATGGCATATATGTCCTACATACTTATATGGTAATCACTGACAAAGACCACAACTTTACCCACGGAATATCAGCTTCAACTATTGAAGAAAATATACAATTTGATCTTCGTCTTCATTGATTTAAAGACCCTAACATTCTCAGTGCGACACCTTCTGACGTCTCTAGACGTCAGAATCAATTGTGTAAAGTCGGTGCTTGTATTGAAAATGTAGAATATGTATAGTGGCCATAGATCCATAACATAGGGATTCAAATGAAGCGGAAAGAGCTCATTGAGATATTTATGCTTTTTTTAAATTGAAAAAAATATCTTAGGTCGCTATGCTCTGTATAAAATATCACAGCTCTTTACGGTTTAATTACCCCTTTAACCGCCGGTGCCGCATATATTCGAGTTTTAATTTTTTACTAGCACATTAAGAAGTACCACATTTTAAATATGTTAAAGGTAAAATGTGACATTAATCAGCAAGATTTGAAAAGAGTTGACCTCCATGTTGTCAAATCTGTAATCTGTAAATTGTATAATTTGGCGGTTAAAGGGTTAAGTTGGATAAATTCCTCGGTAAATATTTCAATTAGTATACTATTTAGCAAATTCAAATGGCGATCACTGCCTTCTTGAGAAGAAAGCAGTGAATGCTGTGTGACTTTACGTGACAGAAAAACAGCATACAGCATAACATGTTAGGTCAAATTTTGCTAAAATATCTGCATCTATAGGGCTCGCTGCATCTGGTGGTCAATCCATGGTCTGAAGTGTGGTACAGTCTTGTAGATAACAGGACTCACGCAACCTGGGATGAGATGGCTGGCAATGCCAAATACACTCCATGTGTCTGTGATGTCACGACAAACAAACGGACCCCCACTGTCACCCTGTAGAAGCAGAAAGAGACCAAAGATAGGGAATTATTAGTACCAGAGTATAGTTAAAGCGACACAATCAGGCTAAAATCATCAAAAGTCAGTATTTTTATTTTGGCTTCCTAATATGACCATATAATGTAAACATGTCTATAGACTTAGAACTGCGTGAGTTTTTATTTTTTGTGTTGCACATTTACAAGTTAAGCGAGATATAAAGAAGAAATCCCGGCTTCTTATTTTGAACATAAATGTCCGAAATAGGAAGGTGGACATGTTTACATCATATTTTCATATTAGAAAGCCAAAACTTTCACCCTGCAGCGATAGAAAGAAATAAAAAAATATGCCAGTTAAATATTAGTACCAGGTTACCATTGATATGGATATGATAAATAATATGTTTAACACATTCCCAGAAGTTAAGCAGATCATTAGAAATACCTGGAAAACCACCACGTTCAGTTTGAATGCGATTAAAGGGACTGGCCCAGGCTAAAATCATAAAAAATCGGTGATTTTATTTTGGCTTCTTAATATGACCATATGATGTGAACATGTCTATAGACTAGAACTGCAGTTAGGCTAGATATAGAGACGAAATTCCTGATTTCTAATTATTGACAACCATGTCAAAAATTAGAAACACGGGAATATAGTCTCTATATCTAGTCTAACTGGTGAATGCGCAGAACAAAAAAACCCTTTGCAGTTCTAGTCTATGGACATGTTAACATCATATGATCATATTAAGAAGCCAAAATAAAATCACCGACATTTTGATGATTTTAGCCTGGGCAAGTCCCTTTAAACTAACGGTTTAACCCTTTCAAGCCTGAGTTTATCATTGTCATCTTCATCCACTACACGCCGTGAATTGCTGTCGCAATTCTTGACTTGTAGTGGATGAAGATGACTTGAAGTAGGTGGCAAATGAAAAAAAGGCGTTATTTTTAAAACAGTTCCACGAAAATTGTCGCTCTAAAACCACTAGTTGTAGGAGATTAGGTAATTTTTTAGGGAGGTAAAATGATGCTTTAATGCATCGTGAGGGCTTAAAGGGTTAAAGGATCAATGTTGAAAAAATGTGCAACCTACATAGCAGCCTCCAGTAAACCCGGTAAGAGAACCAACACACAATTCATCTTTCGGGTCAAATAGCGTTACTCCTTCCCAAACCATAACTCGCAGACAATCATCCTCGTCCAGTGTTGTCACCTTGGACTGACGTAACACGTGCACGTCGATAGCTGTAACATAATCATCATAATACACTGTACACTCTTAACCCTTTCAAGCCTAAATTTACCATTGTCATCTTCATCCACTACAAGCCGCGAATTGCTGCCGCAATTCTCGACTTGTAGTGGATGAAGATGATTTGAGGTGGGTTAAAAATTAATGAAAATTGTCAAGTATTGTTAAACCATTTTCAAGGAAATTTTCATTCTGAAACCCCTGGTTGTAGGAAAATTTAAAATGATGCTTTAATGCATCGTGATGGATTAAAGGGTTAAATCCTACAACACCGAAATATTTGTGGAGCCTGTGAACCATGGAGACACAAAATTCATCACTAATGTCTTGGTTAGCTCTTTCCGCTTAATTTGAATACCCATGTTATCCCAGCAAACACGAGGCATTCACCCAATGTTGTTTCAATGTTGGCCCAGCGTGGAAGACGGTGGCCCAGAATTGAAACAACATTGGATGAATGCCTCGTGTTTGCTGGGATGGGACAGCGGCCATTATAATATTTTAAATTCTTTCAGCTCATCATAGTAAGCTCTTTCTGTCTACAGACGTCAGAATCAGACGTCCAGCTAGTCCCCGCGCTGAAAGGGTTAAAGTAATAATTACCTCTATAACCGTTTTTTGCTTCGAACAATAAAAATGGCATGAGAAATGAGCATTAAATTTGCTAGATTTGCATATTTTTTGGATTCAAATTGTAGATGTGTAAGTATGTTTACCATATAAAGGTGTGGGTTGCGGTAGCGAAGCACAGCTTCAGGTGAGTGAAACAAAATATAACTAGGTGCTTTAACCTTTAAACAGCGCGGGGACCGATTTAAGGCGACATAATTTGACGTCTGTAGACGTCAGATTTCGACAGAAAAAGCTAACTATGATGATTTCAAATTGAAAAGAAAACAGTTGCAGTCCATAGTCTATATACACTGTACAAACATTTCAGCGCTTTGAGGGTTAAGACTCAGCTCGTTAAAGTGGAGAATATGCCGGCCACAGAGACAACAATGTGTATCATATCTGGGTATTAGCTGCATATTATAATGGCTATATAATGAATAAAAAATACATGAATAAATAGTAAGTAAAACTCTTGCTTGAAGTCACATTATAACGGCGACAAAGAAAAGAAAGAAAGAAAGAGACAAACAAAAACAAAAACAAACAAACAAACAAACAAACAAACAAACAAACAAACAAACAAACAAACAAACAAACAAACAAACAAACAAACAAACATCGCCTAGTACGTCTGTGGAATTCTCTGCCTCGTGATATCCGTGAGGCAAGCAGTGTGTTTTCTTTTAAAAAGTATATCAATAACCTCTATTTTTCAAGATTAGCCAATTTTAATATTAACGAACGCTGCACGTGGAGTTTGGCGAGTACTTGTGGTTTTTGTCGTCTATAGTACTCTTATAGTTTTTTTCTCATACAATTTTATTTTTCATACATTCATATCTAATCTTATATTCTCTGTTTTGAATGTGTTCTATGTACTGTTATATGTTATGCTATATATTGTTGCCGTCTAATATATTACAGTAGTTTTATTATCTGTTCATAATTCTTTTATACAATATGTTATATATTTTATACTTTTCCGTAACTATTTATAAAATTTTATATTTTATCTTATATACAATTGTTCACATCACAACAATAACGTTTTTTATATATACATATTTTAGCTGTCAAGCATGGTAGAGGTCGCATGCGACCTTTTCTTGGCAGCTAAGTACAGTGTTTTATATATAACTATCACAATCATATTTACTATGTGTATATATATATATATGTATATTTCTACTGTACATGAAGCTAAATAAACAAACAAACAAACAAACAAACAAACAAACAAACAAACAAACAAACAAACAAACAAACAAACAAACAAACAAACAAACAAACAAACAAACAAACAAACAAACAAACAAACAAACAAACAAACAAACAAACAAACAAACAAACAAACAAACAAACAAACAAGGTTAGACCCCTGCACCAACTAAGATATGGGGAGCAGGGATGAGAAAAAAGGAGTTTGCACCTTGACATGTTCTTAGAAACAATGAATGTAGAAAAAAGTGCTCACCGTCCTCAAGTAGGTAAGAACGCTGGTTTACAAAATGGTGAATCGGTATGAATATCAAGCTGTTGCGAACGAAAATAATTTTCAGTTTAATTAAATTTAAGAGGTATACCTCATAATGATGTCCAAATGCTTTACGTTATTATATAACCACTCACTGCTGCCTTCAGAAGAGAGAGCGCCCCAGCCTGTGATGTAGCACTCCATCTGCTCAGATAACTGCTCCACTGAGTCCGGCAGGCAGACAGGTTGTATGTGGTCCGTGTACTCGATGTAGTCGGCAACGTAGAGAAGAGCCACATCGGCTCCCATATGAACATAACTATTGTCCCAATCGGGATGAGTGAGGACCGTGTGGGCAGTGTAGCGCCTGGATTTAGGATCCACTGTCAGCGAGGAGTCGGTGACTCCCAGATCCACTGACACCAAGTGAGGAGTGTCACGGAAGTCTTCCTTGCTGTGATTTGAAAAAAAAGAACAAATAAGGTTTTATCAAAATTCTTAGTAGTACCTACCGTGTGTAATTTGTACAATAATTAACCAATTTTTTACTGACTTGAAGTTGTGTCTTGCTACCGCGACCCACGGCTTCAAAGTGACTAACAAATTTAAGACATTTTTCAATAATATAATTACACAAGTGCCTAAAACACCAACACCCTAGTAGGCCTACCACCAGTGATCGAATGGTTTACCCACCTTACAACGCAGGAATATTTTTGTGTAAGCTTTAAAGACCAAAGGGTTTGTCGATTTGAAATTATTATAAATGTCTTAGTTAGCTTTCCTAGCTTCATTTGAATACCTATGTTAAGGCTCTACGGCCATTATACATATTTTAATTATTTAAGTTCTTTGTACGTCAGCACGTCTAAAGTCGATACTCGCACTTAGAGAGCAAACACATTTATACTGGCCGTAGACCCATAACATAGGTATTCAAATGACGCGGAAAGAGCAAACTAAGACATTTATGACGATGTCAAATTGAAAAAACCCTTTGGTCTCCATGGTGGAAACAAACATATTTCTGCGTTGTAAGGGTCAAGGAGAATTTACTATCAAAACACAATAGGCTACACGTACTAGTTGACGCAGTGTGCGGCCGTCAGGACCCAGTGATGATCCAGTAGGGATCCTCCACAGCTGACCTCGCCTCTTAAATTGAGCCTCACTTGCCAAGGCCAAGCCCCCGCTTCAGCCAGATTCCCGTTGATTATGTAAGGCGTTGTCACTCCGGCGGGGTTACTGAATAGAGGACGCTGTCCACATTCTGTACGGCACAACAGAAAAACACAATCTCAAAACAAACAAAAATCGGCAAGGTGAAACAGCTAAATTCGAGAGATTCATAGATTGGGATTATTTATTTATGTTTTTGGGAACATTACGATGTACGAGCTATAGGCGGTGCAGCGCAGGGAATATTCATGTCTATTTAAATACACCCGTGACGTCATTCTATTGTTAAAAACAGTAGATTCGGGTCTACGAATCTACTGTTATTTTATACTGGTCAGGTCTGACACAAAACACCGTGGTTTACCCATGCCTGTCTAATATTTCATGGTTTAGCCATAGTGACAATAAAATTGATGTTTTTTATATAAAATCCTGGAACACCTGCACATATTATTCTGTGTATTTTAAGTCGAAGAAAGAACTCAATTACAATAGATTCGTAGATCCGAATATACTCGGCGCTTTGCGCCTCGTACATTCGGATCTACGAATCTATCGAATTGCGTTCTTTCTCCTTGACCTTATTATCGCTAGACCACTGTCCGTGACAATGCCCCAGGTTTTGCTGAGATGGATTCTCGATAATTGATTGAGAGGAGAAGCTGATTTCCAGGCTAATGTGGTTAAGGCATGGCCAGTATTAATAATACTTGGAAAAATTGCAGATGGGTAGATCCGAATCGACTTTTTTTAGAATAGACCTAACGGAAGAGGTGTAAAAAAAAATCATATAAAGACAGTATACGTTTAGTATGCATTGTGGAAATACATGTATGTATATTATTAAAAAATATATAAATACATAATATATACAAAACATATAAATATATTTTAATTCTGTGAAACGTAGAGACGTCACCGGAAACCGTTTTGAATAGCAACTCGGTAAAAATAAAGTTATATAAGAACCCCTCCCCCATACTTCATTGTATTAACTCGCTCGGTGAAAACAAAGGAGGTCAAGGCTATTGAGTTTCAGAGAATAAGAGTTATGTTATTAAATGCCTTCCAACAGTAGAATGTGCAAGTATCATCGGTAAAGAGTTTTTTGTCAGTCCTATCTGCACTTCCTGTAGCTACAAAAAAAAATTAGTATATCTTTCAGAAAATTAATAAAGGTCCATTTGTTTGATTTGGCTTTTAGGCCCTTGTAATTCTATTGCCCGGTTCCCTGTTTGACGACCATGTCTTTACTTGGACATCTCTTCGAACACTGATATGAATTGTTGCGCTTTAGAGCCGGTCGCGCTTTAGAGCCGGTACCTCCGAGGAGTTAGTTTAATTGGAAGATTGTATATTTTTATTGAGAGGTGTATGTGTAATACACTTACCAGGTCGATCACAGCTCAGCCTTACAACCTGGCCAGACGCACACTCTCTGTAAACAGGTAATAGAAAAGTAAGTCACATACATAGTGGTAACACCATTGCAAATGAGAAAGAAACATTGGCTATGAAGATCATTTTAGTCGTATGTTAAATCGAGAAGAAAACAAGAGGTCCACAATTGATCATTATGTCTTTGAACACTAGGCCCAAACAAAGGAGCGCGCGGGTCACTTAGAGAGACAACACTCAAATACATTCTGGATATTTATTATAATTTTATAGGTGCGAGCGTCAGTAGGGTAATCAGTTGAAGACATATTAGTTTTCTAAATAACTACGTCACATGAAAAAGTAAATGAATTTACATAACACAATGCGCTTGTATGACAAAGTTGGCAAAAAGACGGGAATAAGGGAAACGGTAGACAATATTATTAGTAACAATACAAGTTCTTCAATTGCTTATATTTGCTTACAATGTACCAGATTAAATTCTATGAAATACAAATATTCACCCTGGGTTCAGGTTCTGTAGGATATAGCCATTTGATGATATATTAGCATCAGCTTTAATGTAGGGCCCATCTTCAGCTGACACAAACGACGTCTCAGCCACAAGACCTTCACGACTGGAATACATCAGGGGGAATAATAAATATAAGGTGTAATTTGTGATATCATGATAGGGGCAATTTCACATAAAGGGTGCATTTAGGAAAAATAAAAACTTTGCACAATTTTTTACCAAATACTGCTAGATATTTAGAAGAAACATTTTTTTTATTTTAGCAAGGGTTGTATGGGGAAGCAACAGACCAAATTTTATAAAGTTTTGTCAATTATTTCTTTATGAATCAGTGGTATTTATGTTATTTTCAACACATTTTGCAGTCTCATCCCCGAATTGTCTTCATAGGAGGGTTTTTCTATTCCAGATATGCATCTAACACACAAATAAAGTTTTATTTGTGGTATGGCTAGTGGTCTCACGATCCAAACGACACATGTTGGACAAAAATCGAGTCACAAAATCTGATTTTATGTGTATTTATTGAGTTTTAAGTATTTTCCGTTAAAAGTTTTTTTCAATTTTTTCCCGCCAGTTCATCACTGCCCAGCTTGAACTAACTACATATATATAGACATTTATTTACTCTTTTTAATAGGTCTGGTGGTTATATATGACATAAAAATACTTCAAACTGATTGCTGATTAACATTAGCAAATTAATTGGAATTACCTGTATGTATGTGATAATTCCGTTAAAATAATGTCCCCTCCAGTACATCACTATTCAAGATCCACGCAGGGTGTTTTCTAAGATATATTATTATTGCAATATATCCTGCCTCTTTGAGCCCCCCACGTGGATATTAATTGGAAATTCATGTTAAAACAACCACATATTTATACATTTTTAGATGAAAATAGTGTTAAATTAAAATTGTCCCCTCCAGTACATATTATCAATATTTAGTATTCTTTGTGTGATAAGACCTAATTTTTGTATTTTACTGATATATATTGGTAATTATGTATTATTATTATAAAGCCTTCGTTAATAGTAGCTACTAGACACCAACAAATTGATATTTATTGAAAATACATATGTATTTCATTAATGGATAAGTTGTAACCAAAAAATATTTTGTGGGTGTTTCCTTTGTTCATTTTTAAATCAATATTAGCATTTAAATGTAATTTCTTCACTGTTCTGACTTACAAGACTTATTAGTACGATATATATACATTTATGGCGTTTATATCATCAACCAAATGTGCTCTATATTGTCTATAATAGGCTGCCAGTACACTACGTACTGGAGGGGACAGAACGTATGTAACACTGAAAGTGTAATTACTCAGGGATAGAACTTGTGGTATTTTTCATGCTTGTCAAGCGATTTAAGCGGTCTGTACCGATACACAATCTACTAGACTACTTGAATTAAAAAAAGAAATGTGTTTGTAGCAACTGGGACCTTTTGCTTCACCAAACCATAATAGTTTCGCTTCGGCGGCCCCACTCCTGTGGACCTTGACGATGCTGCACATGCGGATGGGTGGATAATGTTTGCTCAACGAACCATGATGACCCGCCTACTTTAAAATGGATTTAATAATTTAAATGTATATGTCATATTGTCATATACATCTTCTATTGCAAAAAATGAGTTCAAATGTCTTGTTGACTTTCAAAATATGACCAGAAATGAGAACTACATACTATCTAATGCCCCTGTTCATGATCCACCCAGGAGGTGGTTTCACTACAGGTTATATGCTAGGATATAAAATTATGTCACTTCTTATAACATGGCCCCAGCCCCCAGATATATAATAGTTGATAGCGCACATGTTACTGGTACATGATGTGGGATCTTACAATGCTCAAGCTGGCGCAGCGTTGTATGGCCTTAATTTGCTATGCCTGATAGTGATATCTGGCAAACCATGCCAAATAGCCAGACAATTAATTGATATAATATAAAATGTGAGGTTTAAGGAGGGCATCTTCTCCACAACAAGGCTAGGCAAATCGTTTGATATAGCTACACTATAACTATAAAATATCGTGAGGTTTGAGAAAGTGTTACCAGCATACCAGTTATATTCATAAAATATACATGTATGCCTCGAAAAACTTCCAAATCTATCAGGTTCAAAATAGTCAACTGGTGTCCATTATTTAACTTAACATGCTTCATATCCAGTGCCAGATAACCAGACAGTTAATACAAAAGAAAATGTGAGGTTTCCGGGAGGGATAGACCTTATTTCAACTCAGATCACATTCAAAATTTCCAACTATCTGCCATTCATTATCTACTTTAAAAAGATATATTATGTCTGATATATCTAGCAAATATTGCCAGACAGCTAGACCATAGAATAAGAAAACAAAATATGAGGATTTAAGGATCGAGGGAAATGCCCTGAAAAAATCTCAACTCCCACCAATTTCAAAATTACCCTGATAACATCACAGTATTGGCCCAATAAAATGGTTTAATTGGGCCTGATTATCATTATGTCTTGCACATTAATGCTGTTTTCAGCCAATACAGTCTATGATCTATATTCTGCATTCGACCAATAATGGGCCAATACAGGCAAAAAATGTAGTCGCATAATAACAACCGCTGAATACTGGATTTTAACCGCTGTTACTGCCGATAGCATCTGGTATAAAATAGGAATTGGCCTAATGACGTCATGTGTATGCCTACTTTATTATACGTGATATCTGCTAAAATGTGCCAGATAATTCAAAGGTCATTATGCTAAAACAAAATGTAAGGTTTCAGGGAGATATTTTGGCAAATATTAACTCATCAAATTAAAAATGGCCGATAATCGGGATATATGAAAAAAATCAACTTTAATAGGTCCTGTTATGAATACAAATATATCTCAGATTTGTAGATATAGGCCTAGGCTGGAGTGAGAGAACGGTATTTTTATATAAACTTGATAAATTATTATTTGTACCATGCTAAAATAGTTAACCAGTAATTGCTTTACCGTAGTAAAAACGTAGCCTGGTGTAAAATAATGGTAGGTCTATTGCTGCATGCATGTAAATTTGTATTCAGTTTGAGGTATGTATTATTATTTTTTTAAATTGTATGTACCGGTACATACAAAACTTTGTATCCAATTATATAAGCTCAAGATCGGCTGGAGTTAATATTATTTTAAAACCACTGTACATAAATATATTGTGTACGGTACATTAGCATAATAAAACAGTTACACTACAACTAAGTAACAAAGTAAAAAGAAAATGCTAGATTTCAGGGAGTGACAGCTGAACAAATTTGAACTTGATCACATTCAAAATAGCAGACTTGCGGCAATTATTTATTATTGAATATGCCTGATATCGGGCAAACTACGGTATGTTAGCTAGCTAGACCCTACAACAAGCTTATGCTCCTAACAGCCATGATGAAGTGAAGATAAGGGAGGAAAATGCCTTGAAAATGGTTGTTTTCATTTATATACCTTGACAAATTTCAACTCTATCAAATGCAAGATGGCTGACTATTGCCCATTATTTACTAAATGCTTGATATCAGGCAAAGCATCCCAGATACCTAGCCCAGTACTCTAATTTATCCCACTCCCCTCATGAAAGTCCGGAAAGTATTTTGTTGGCATATATATCCCTCCCTCAAACCTCACATTTTGTTTTATACCATAAACCTCACATTTTGTTTTATAGTATAAAACAAAATGTCATGTCACAAAAATCATAATTATTAAGTCTCCACCCACTATTATGTGATGGTGGAGACTTATTGTTTTTGCTGAGTCCGCCCGCCGCCGCCGCCGCCGCCACTTGTTTCTGCTCTCACTCGAAAACCCCTACTCGGATTATTTCCAAATATTTGCAGTATGCATACTGGCCCTGGGGAATTTGCCTGGTGAATTTTTTTTTAGCGTTTTTCAGTTTCTCCAACAAAATCCAAGATGGCCACCAAAATCCTATGGCGCACGCTACAGCTTGAACCGCTTTATCGATTTGTTTCATGTTTGGTTTAAAGGAAACCCCTTACCTTGGCCGTGAGCTGAAAAGCTCTTGGTGTGATTCTGATAATAAAAACTTTGATTTTTTTACATTTTAGTATTTTAGCGCATATTTCTGTTCTGCTCATTTTGGCCATCATCGAAATTTGTTAATATAGCCATACACCCCTACTCGGATTATTTCTAAACATTTGCAGTATGCATATCGGCCCTAGGAAATTTGCCCTGTTAATTTTTTTCGGCGTTTTTCAGCTTTTTCAACAAAATCCAGGATGGGCGCCAAAATCCTATGTCGATCTCTAGATCTTAAACCGCTTTATGGATTTATTTCATGTTTGGTTCAAAGGAATAACCCTACCCTGGATGTGTGCTGATAAGTTTTTTGTGTGATTATGATAATAAAAACTTATATATTTTTACTTTTTAGGATTTTAGCTGATATTTCAGTTTTGCTTATTTTGACTATTATCTAAATTTGGTAATCAGGTAATATGGTTATACAGCTCAAATTTTAGCTTTTGTGTATGCTCAGTGGCCATGAGAAAAAAGTCAGGAGAATTGTTTTTTTTCATTTTTTCAACAAAATTCAGGATAGCCGACGAATCACATGTAACTCTGAAGAGCTTGAACTGCTTCACCGATTTGTTCCAAGGAAGCAACTTACCCTGGCAATATGTTGATTAGATTTTGGTGGGATTCTGACATCACATTTTCATGTGGTTTACATAAAAATTTGGTGACAGCACTGTATTTCTCTATAATTAATGTACTATGTGGGGCGGGTGGAGACGCAAGCTTTGCCCCTCAGGCAAATCTAGTTTTCCATTGTCATTCCTTGATGGTGTTTAACACGATGCAGACAAATAGTTGCGGCCTGTAACCGTGATAAACCACTTACACATCATTTTATTTTTAGCAAAATTTATACAATTATGCTACTTTGGCTCAATTTGAAAACACAATGTTGAGTAGTAACAATATATATTGGAGCAAAATTAGAATATGAAATGTTGAGCAACATATCATGTTTTATTGATCTAAAGTATGCATTTATAGCACTTGTGATGTTGTTATTTTAATCGTTAAAAACAATGTCCTCTCCAGTACAGTTTGTCATACATATAATTGTGCAGAGGATTCCCATGAAAAAGCACTGTACACATGTACAAAATATGTCATATATAATATTCAAGCTATATGTGTATATTTAGTTGATGTCAGAGCACTAATTTGTTGAGCTGTCGAAGTAAATGCTGTACAATTGATACTTGAGTGTATTGCGAAATTTCATTTGTCACATTTCAAATGAATATCAAATCTATATACATGTGAAATACGGGTACAACACATAGTGATCTTCCCTTTAGAAACACGACAATAAAAAAATTAAAAAAATTTAGGGGTTAGGATTTTCAAATCACCTACATTATTAGCATTTTAGCAGAGACTAATGATTGTTAAAACAAATGTCCCCTCCAGTACACGCAAAAACTGCATACATTTCACAAGTCAGTATCTTCATTCATGGGCATAATTAAGCTCTGGAAATTTAACTGATGTTGGGGAATGACATCTCGTTGTCAAAAGCTGTGAAATTATCATACATGGGAGGTTTTTATTTTTGACATGCTATGAGACTTTTTGTGTGCCCTTTACGTGAAATTGCCCATAAATAGAACTGAAAACTGCAGAATTATTTCAATTCCCATTACATATAATATGTATATGTATATGTATAAGATATATAAGTATCTTATAAATACCGTGACCTTTTTACATCTGTATTAATTTCTTCTTTTAGATGTACACATTTTGAATTATACGTACATGGAAATAAATGAAGTGAACATTTCCTAAACTCACTGTTGTTAAATATTGTAATCGCCAGAATAGAACAAACGTCATTTAACCATCAAAGCGCTGAAATATTATTGTATAAACCATGTAGACCAAAGGTTTTTCTTCAATTTGAAATCATCATAAATGTCTTAATTAGTCTTTTCCGCTTCATTTGAATACATATGTTATGGGTATACATATGTTATGCATATTTTAATTCTTAAAGTGCGGTGATCGACTTTAGACGTCTGCAGACGTCAGATTTTGACGTCTAAAGTCGATCGCCGCGCTGTAAGCGTTAAGTAGGCGTAAAGAAATACTAACCCAAATCCCATATTCATACAAGCTTGTCTAGACAACTCCTCGGTCCAGTCGTCTGAGCATATACCATGATAAAGCACGCCGGATTTCTTAGCTGCTAGTCTGCCTTCTTTGTTGTCTTCCATCGAGTCAGATATCAAAATAGCTGAAAGAAGTGATTAATGTAACTAAAATGTCTGTGTGGAAATTCCAAACACAAAATTGCCAAATTGTCAACGATATTTTGTGAAATTATTTAAATGATAACACTGCAATAAAGTCTTCCTTGTTTCTCGTTTCAATTTTGTTCTCACTTTTCCATGAATCTACGATGGGTGACATACTTGTTTTATCTTGAAAATGTGTTGTAAATCAACTGATAATTTTACTAAAATAAATTACTGACATACCTAGAATACACGAAGCCTTTATCATGTTTATATATTTCGAAATCCTCTAACTTATATGTTTTAGAGCATAACAGCTAACAGAGGTTAATTTCATTTCTTATTTCTCATTTTGTCCATTCTAGAGGTGTCTTTTTGAGGTTTTACGATTTTTTACATGTGGAATCAGGTAATGTTTCTAGTACCAAGTATGCTACTCTATTCCAATAAAACATAGGCTTCATTAATATTAGTCACGTTACCTTGTAATGAAATAACTCAGCGAACGCAGACTGGAGTATATTTGGGCCTGAATCGATTGGAGAAAATCTGGCGTTTTAGAAAAGTAACTTTATTTCCCAACCATCTGATTCGCTATCCTCGAAAAGAATAACCTAAATAAAATATTAAGCATATGAATGCTCGACTAATGACATGCTGAAGATTTAGGTCGTCCACTTCAAGTATACCGACTCAGGATATAACTTTTTCTCACCACAGTTACGTTCATCGTCTCTGTGAGGGCAATCTGTAATTCCGTCACATCTCTGACTCTCTGTGTAACAACTGGTATAACCGATACATGAATGCTCATTCACCCGACATGAACCTGAAATAATACATTATATGACAACTGGTATAACCGATACATGAATGCTCATTCACCCGACATGAACCTGAAATAATACATTATATAACAACTGGTATAACCGATAAATGAATTCTCATTCACCCGACATGAACCTGAAATAATACATTATATAACAACTGGTATAACCGATACATGAATGCTCATTCACCCGACATGAACCTGAAATAATGCCTTGTATAACAACTGGTATAACCGATACATGAATGCTCATTCACATGACATGAACCTGAAATAATGCCTTGTATAACAACCGGTATAACCGATACTTGAATGCTCATTCACATGACACAAACCTGAAATAATACAACTGGTATAACCGATACATGAATGCTCATTCCCATGACATGAACCTGGAATAATACAGTGTATAACAACTGGTATAACCAATACAGGAATGCTCATTCCCATGACATGAACCTGGAATAATACAGTGTATAACAACTGGTATAACCAATACATGAATGCTCATTCACCCGACATGAACCTGAAATAATGCCTTGTATAACAACCGGTATAACCGATACTTGAATGCTCATTCACATGACACAAACCTGAAATAATACAACTGGTATAACCGATACATGAATGCTCATTCCCATGACATGAACCTGGAATAATACAGTGTATAACAACTGGTATAACCAATACATGAATGCTCATTCACCCGACATGAACCTGAAATAATGCCTTGTATAACAACCGGTATAACCGATACTTGAATGCTCATTCACATGACACAAACCTGAAATAATACAACTGGTATAACCAATACAGGAATGCTCATTCACATGACATGAACCTGAAATAATGCCTTGTATAACAACCGGTATAACCGATACTTGAATGGTCATTCATCTGACGTGAACCTGGAATAATACAGTGTTAACAAATGGTATAACCAATACAGGAATGCTCATTCACATGACATGAACCTGGAATAATACAGTGTATAACAACTGGTATAGCCGATACATGAATGGTCATTCATCTGACATGAACCTGGAATAATACCGTGCTAACAACTGATATAACCAATACAGGAATGCTCATTCACATGACATGAACCTGGAATAATACAGTGTATAACAACTGGTATAAGCGATACATGAATGCTCATTCACATGAAATGAACCTGAAATAATGCCTTGTATAACAACTGGTATAACCGATACATGAATTCTCATTCATCTGACATGAACCTGGAATAATACAGTGTTAACAACTGGTATAACCAATACATGAATGCTCATTCACATGACATGAACCTGAAATAATGCCTTGTATAACAACTGGTATAACCGATACATGAATGCTCATTCACACGACACAAACCTGAAATAATACAACTGGTATAACCGATACATGAATGCTCATTCACATGACATGAACCTGAAATAATGCCTTGTATAACAACTGGTATAACCGATACATGAATGCTCATTCACACGACACAAACCTGAAATAATACAACTGGTATAACCGATACATGAATGCTAATTCCCATGACATGAACCTAAAATAATACAGTGTATAACAACTGGTATAGCCAATACAGGAATGCTCATTCACATGACATAAACCTGAAATAATGCCTTGTATAACAACTGGTATAACCGATACATGAATGCTCATTCACATGACATGAGCCTGAAATAGTGCCTTGTATAACAACTGGTATAACCGATACATGAATTCTCATTCACCTGACACAAACCTGAAATAATACAACTGGTATAACCGATACATAAATAATCATTCACATGACATGAACCTGGGATAATACAGTGTTAACAACTGGTATAACCAATACATGAATGCTCATTCACCTGACATGAACCTGAAATAATGCCTTGTATAACAACTGGTATAACCGATACATGAATGCTCATTCGCATGACACAAACCTGAAATAATACAACTGGTATAACCGATACATGAATGCTCATTCACATGACATGAACCTGAAGTAATGCCTTGTATAACAACCGGTATAACTGATACTTGAATGCTCATTCACATGACACAAACCTGAAATAATACAACTGGTATAACCGATACAGGAATGCTCATTCACATGACATGAACCTGAAGTAATGCCTTGTATAACAACCGGTATAACCGATACTTGAATGCTCATTCACATGACACAAACCTGAAATAATACAGCTGGTATAACCGATACATGAATGCTCATTCCCATGACATGAACCTGGAATAATACAGTGTATAACAACTGGTATAACCAATACAGGAATGCTCATTCACATGACATGAACCTGAAATAATGCCTTGTATAACAACCGGTATAACCGATACTTGAATGGTCATTCATCTGACATGAACCTGGAATAATACAGTGTTAACAACTGGTATAACCAATACAGGAATGCTCATTCACATGACATGAACCTGAAATAATGCCTTGTATAACAACCGGTATAACCGATACTTGAATGGTCATTCATCTGACATGAACCTGGAATAATACAGTGTATAACAACTGGTATAACCAATACATGAATGCTCATTCACCTGACATGAACCTGAAATAATGCCTTGTATACCAACTTGTATAACCGATACATGAATGCTCATTCGCATGACACAAACCTGAAATAATACAACTGGTATAACCGATACATGAATAATCATTCACATGACATGAACCTGGATTAATACAGTGTATAACCAATACATGAATGGTCATTCATCTGAAATAATACACTGTACAACAACTGGTATAACTGATACATGAATGCTCATTCACCTGACCATTTGAAATGTATTTATTATTATAATAATGGTATAAAAACTGTGAGCAATACTAGTACACACCGTGAATGAATTTGAGTAAAAAAGCAAAACATTACTCATCCGTCAGCCCCTTATTTAAAGTGTAGGTATGGTCTTTGATAATGGCATACACTATGTGCATTGAATCATAATTTTTAAATGCTTAGCTTGAATTTTCGCAAATTAATTTTACCCAGTTGGAGATGTGTCTAGGCAGAATCACAGCTTCCACAAAAAAATATTATAGTTTGTGGGCAGTGCCAAGGCACAACTTGTGTCAATAGCCAAAGAGTGGATGTGGTGTCTGATATTGATGATTAGTTATTTATTTGCTCAAAAGTTTTATAATTGTTAAAGTAGAAGAGAACAGATAACACATGCCAGCTGGACACAATGTTCAATAATATTTGACGGTAACAAGATACACATAATTTCGGGTTTTTCAAAATTTAATGGCGTATCAATTATGTGAGTTTTGACATATTTGGCAGTCATTTTTATTCATTTTTAATGACATAATATCAAAATCACAGTTATCTTTCAATGCCAGTACGAATAAATGTATTATGCATCAGTTTGAATTTGTTAGTTCTTTAAAAAAGAATTTAATTTTTTAAATTGCTATGACGGCCATCTTGAATTTTTCCTTTTTATTTCCTCTGCACGGATTGTGAGGGACTTTTCTATGCATTTTAGGCGTGACAATCAGCATAAATCCGCTGAGAAACCTTCTCTGAAATTTTGATCTACATTAGCACTTTGCTTACCGGACTATGATCACACTCACATCTTAGAATATGATTAATCTATTCTATTACATTAAAAAAGAACAATAACTCAATAAGTGTAATAATTCAACATTAGACATTTTGTTAATGAGATCTTGATGCCAGTGCAGTGGACTTACCACAGGATTTTTCATCCTCCCCGTCAGGGCAATCTGGTATAAAATCACAAACCGCTTTCTCAAATATACACGAGCCACCATTACATTCAAACTCTTCGGATCCACACTCTGCAAAACACAAAGCAGTATTCTTAATTCACACTCCGTGAAAAATATACAAAGCAAACATGAGGTGTTGAGCCAATGTTGTTTTAATGTTGGGCCAGCGTCGTAGACGCTGGCCCAACATTAAAACCACATCGGCTCGACGTGTCGTGTTTACTGGGTACAAATTACTTTTTATAAATGTCCTTGGTAAGAATTGTTAGATAATGGAAGTAATTGTCTAACCAGAGCCTTTTCTGGGAAACGTTATATAGGACCCCCTTCCTCATACTTCATTGTATTAGCTTGCTCGGTGAAAACATCGGAGGTCAAAACTATTGAGTTTCACATAATTTCATATGAATCAAGTAATCGTCTTACCACAGCCTATTTCATCTGAATTATCCCTACATTCGTCTACGTGGTTACAATGAAATAATGACGAAATGCACCGCCCGTTATCACAGGGGAAACCACCAGATTCTGTACATTGTGCTGAAAAAGTAAAACCAAGTAAGATAAATCATAGAGCTACCTGCAGATAAAATGCATAACGCTGATATTGATGACTACTTATCCCCATGTATAAAAACATTTCCACGTCCACTACCTCACTTCATAACACAGTGAAATACTGTATTATATTTCACTGTATTATAGATAGACAACTCTCTCTATATAACAATATTATAGTAATATACTGCTATTATATTTTATTGTATTATACATAGACAACTTTCTCTACATAAACTATAGTAATATACTGCTATTAAATTATACTGTATTATACATAGGCAACCTTCTCTTTTTATACTATAATAGTATTATACTGCTATTGCATTCTAATGTATTATACAGGTAACCTTCTCTTTTAATACTTTAATAGTAATATACTGCTATTATATTTTGCTGTATTATACATAGGCAACCTTTTCTATATATACTATAGTAATATACTGCTTTCATATGTTACTGTATAATACATATACAACCTTCACGCGTAATACAGTAAAATACTGGATTATATTATGCAGAACCTTTACAATGGATATATATTCATAATCCAGTGAGGTACGGTAAGTGTCGTATTTTTTATATAACGCTGCACTATGTATAGGATCAAGGAATATAGGAAATCTTTTCTATATTCATTGATAGGATAAAGCCCGAGGAGCTCTACATTGTTAGCTTTCAAAAGGGCCGAGGCCTTTTTCAAAGCAAAGAATGTAGAGCTCCCGGGAGGCTGAAAAGACACCTTGTCCCATTTTTTTATTTAACACCGAATTTAATTGATTGTTTTATAGTGTAATTACTGCAAATATACTTTATGTTTCATGGTCTTTTTAAACTCTTTAATATTTTGTTTACACAATTTGGCGGCTATCTGCTCTTAGGCTGGAAAAATGTGATGAAATCTGTCTGATAATGGCCTGAAAAATCAGTAAAATACATGCAAGCCGGATGCCCAGGGTTGGAAGCTCAAAAAGCACCCTGTCCCAATTGTGGAAGCTCAAAAAAAACAGACTGTACCAAAGCTGGAAGTTCAAAAAGGCACCCTGTCTAGCGGCACATCCCCAAGTATGGAAGTGCCCCCCCCCCCGAGGTAGAGCTCCGAGGGTTTTAACTGACTTAAAACACATCCGACCATAATCACCTGATAATGAGGATCCCTCATAATCAACGACTCGGTCACACATGACTGATTATAATGTCATAGGCCTATTATATTTGGTCTGTACTCGGTCAACAAAAACTCTCCATTCCCGGCTTACAATGTAGTGGACGGACAAAGATAATAATGTAGTGGTGTGTTTTAATCGTATTCTGTGACCTCGGCCTTCTTTGTTTTTACCGACCTGGCTAATACAATGAAGTGTGGGGGGAGGGTTCTTATAGTCAGATTCACATCAAATTCATCAACCAGGATTATTGAATTTCGCTGATTTCTCAGTCAGTTCTCAACCAATTTTCATGAAATTTTACAAACACCATTTTCCATTCATGTCGTGACTACCCTAAAATTTTCGCGACGTTTTGAAAAGTATTGTGGGAGTTAGACCATTTGACATGTAATAAAATATAAAATAAATTGTGTTTATAGAGGGCAACATTTGTATTTATTTATTACATGTCAAATGGTCTAACTTCTAAAATATCTATCAAAACTCCAGGGTAGCCATGACATGAATGGAAAAATAGTGTGTGTAAAAATTGAAAATTGGTTGAGAATTGACTGAGAAAGCGGCGAAAATCATTCACCACGGTTAATGCGAATCCGACTATATATAACCCTGTTTTCATCAAGTGACGTCACTGCATTTCACAAAATGAAGTTTGGGGGAGGGGGTGTTATATAACCTTCTTTTCACCGAGTGACGTCACTGCATTTCACAGAATAAATCTTACAATTTTCAACATGACAGCTGGTCTCGTCGCTGTAGTCGTTGCAGTTGTTATAGCCATCACACTTGTTGTCGAAGTCCTCACATGAGCCATCTGAGCACTGGAAGCCATTACATTCTGCATTGTAAAATAAACACTGTGTACATTAAGCCTTTTAAAGCGCTGAATTATTTGTGTATAAACCATGGAGACCAAATGGTTTATTTTCAATTTGAAATCATCAATGTCTTAGTCATCTTTTTCGGATTCATTTGAATACCTATGCCATGGGCTACGGCCATTATAAATATTTTAATTCTTTCAGTGCGGGGATCGACTTTAGTCGTTAGAATCTGACGTCTGTAGACGTCAGATTCTAACGACTAGAGTTAAACAATAAACAAATTAAAAACTAGGGCCAAAGGCCTCATGTATCTGGGGCAAAGGGAGGACTCTGAAATACTACAAATTGTTCAATTATAAGGGTGTGTCATTCTGATTGATCAGAAAAGCATATTCGCTCATAACCTGATAACGGCATGCCCTTTACTTATATGCGTATCAAATATGTGATTTTGATAAAAATGTGATGTTTTACTGCTGATCACAAGACACGCCGTGCAACGGCGACAACAGTAAATGAACAAGGAATGTCGTGTGCTTATTTTATCTATATCAAGAATGATATCACTGGATAATTAAATGATGCTTATCCTCTTGTCACAGCTTCACCTTGTCTGAGGTTGGAAATGTCCCAATTTTAAGTTTGTCATGTCGGACCGGAAACAACTTAAATTTGGCTATTTATCATACAGCTGAATTAAATATCCAATTCTAGAGATGTAGGCCTATTGCATATGATGTGGTCCAAACCAGCACGGGTCGACTGTTACACAGTATGTGTTTTAGGCCTAACTTAATTGCCTAGGTAGAGGATAAATAGGCCATCACATCAAAATTAAATTTGTCCACTATGCATATAATTTTTAAATGAATGGCTAGATTACAATGAGCAGAAAATTATACCCCACAGTTATCAAGTAGCATGGCAAGGGGTGGCATGTCTTGAACATCATTTTTTGCAGATATGAGAATCAGAGTAGTAATTTAGTAAATCATTGCTTTACGTCACTTTTCGGCACAAAAGGTCTTTTAAGTGACATTGTAATACGATAAAAACGTTGTAGTCAATTGATGAGATAAAATGATGTACAGATGATGATGTGATGGTGGGGGTGATAGGGCATGGTGGGTTATTGAGAGCGTTTTCCTTCGCTCGCCCGATAAGGGGTTCTGGGCATGTCTAGGGGATCTACCCCCAGACGGCCGGAGACTTAGGTTTCGCTGTAAATTTAATGCTGAAACTCCGTGGCATTTCGCGCTGCTCCGCTATCCTCGGGTCGAATAGTCCCCAGAGTAACAATAGGAAGGATAACTCCTTCTGGGTAACTCAATTCAGTTTTTGGACTTTTCTTTGTTGATTGAGTAAATCAAGTTAATTCATTTTCAAGGACTGGAATATATATTACATTGTAATTATATTTGTAAATCAACTCAAGTTGTATTTATCAGCCTTTACTTAATAAAAACTTGATGTCTTAAATGCGAAGTAAACTCTGAAACTCCTGTTCGCATAGCAGCTAGTCATGGCATTGTCATGAATGGCTTTACATAGAGCATTACATAGAGGGTTCCGTGCCTTATAGGCCTATGCGTATTTGTTGTTGATCGCGACAAACGTCATGCAACATGTTTTTTTTTTATTTAGTGTGTTTATTTTATCAATATCACGATGATATAAATGGATAATTAAAGGATGCTCATCCACTTGTCACAGCTCGACCTTGACTGATACTGGCAATATCCCAATTTTAAGCTAAAGTTAGTCATGTCAGACCGTATTAGACCTATTTCATCTGTTCAAACCAGCACGGGTCGACTGTTACCAGTGGTTACACAGTATGTGCTTTAGGCCTAACGTCATTGCCTGCCAGATGCTACATGTAGGCCTACATCCCATGAAAATTGGATTTGTCCACTATGCATGTAATTTTAAAATGAATGGCTAGACTACAATGAGAGGAAAATAATACCCCACTGTTATCAAGTGTCATTGCAAAGGGTGGCATGTCTTGAACATCATTTTTTGCAGATATCTCTCATAGGCCTATGGGTAGGGGATACTGGGGCACCTTGAGACGGAAAAATTCAAACCTCCAATCATATATTTAATTTTTGAAATAAAAGATTTTTACGACACATATGAACACACCTTGAGACACCACCTGGGGGTAACTTGAGACACCATATTAGGCACCTGAAGACAACGTGGATCTAGCTAAAATCAAGATTTGAATACTACATCTACCTGTAGCTAAAGCCTGCAGTTGGCTAATGCTAGATGTTGCTGTAACAATATGTGCCTGAAAAAGGTGGGGGCACCTTGAAACACTCTTGAGACAGTTTTGGGGCACATTGAGACACCCTGACTGACTTCATATCTGATATCATAGTTTGTGTGTGGGGTGTATTTGAAGCAAAACAATTATATTATAAGTGATAAAGTGATAACACAGGTGTACGATACCACCAAAATCAAAGGGAAATCAAGTATTACAATATGCAAAGACACAGATATTGATCATCCTAAAAAAATAATTTCCATGTAAAAAAATACCGTGCAGGCACTCAAATACCCCTCGGCTGATGCAGTGACTCTATATATGCCAGGTTTCAAGGCAATTAATTGAAAATAAGAACAATTTATTAAAATTGATAAAACCAAAATGGCTGCTACAGCCTCGTGTTCAGTCGCACGTGAAAACGGACAATACTAATAGACTCGCAGACCCCGAAAACTTATATATATATCAGGTTTCGAGGGAATTCTAAAAAAAAAGTTTGAAAAAAAATTACTCGCCAGGTGGCGCTATTTTGATTATCGGTGGAAAGCTGAAATTCTAATCATGTCATCTCCATACTCATTGGTAACTTCACATAAAAAATTGGAGAGATCCAATAATTATTGTTCAAGTTATCGCGTTAACAAGGAATTATTAAATTTAAAAATCAAGATGGCTGCCATAGCCTCGTTTTTAGTCATACACGAAAACGGACAATGCCAATAGACTCGCAGACCCCGAAAACCTATATATACCAGGTATCGAGGGAAATCTAAAAAAAAATTAAAAAAAAAATTTAATCGCCAGGTGGCGGCCATTTTGATTATTGGTTGAAAGCTAAAAATCTAATCAGGTCATCTCCATACTCATGGGCAACATTACATAAAAAATTGGAGAGATCCAATCATTATTTTTCAAGCTATCGCGTTACCATATAATTTTGAAATTAAAAAAATAAAGATGGCCTCCATAGCCTCGTTTTCGGTTGCACGCAAAAACTGACAATGCCAACAGACTCGCAGATTCTGAAAACCTAAATATACCAGGTTTTTTTATGAAAAAAAAATTCAAATCAAAAAAAATAAAATTAGTCGCCAGGTGGCAGCCATTTTGATTTTCGGTGGAAAGCTGAAAATCTAATCAGGCGATCACCATAGTCATGGGTAACTTCAAGTAAAAACTTGGAGAGATCCAATAATTATTTTTCAAGTTATCGTGTTAACAATAATTTTTTTAAATCGTTGACCTTGACCTTTGACCTATGACCTTGACCTTGGGTAAAAAGAGTGCCGGGAGGGGTTGAATGTTTGGAAGAATTATGAATTTAATCTGTTGCACCATGTTGGTGTAGTAGCCAAGAGTGCGTGCGGCGGCGGCGGCGGCGGCGGCAGCGCACGAAGGGGACGACAATACCCCTTCGGGCCCAACGGGCCGAGGGGTAAAAATCGACCTAAGATTAAACAGGGTGGAAAATGGAAATTGGTTAGCTTTGGTACCATTGACCAGCTGGCGAACAAATCACAATATAATTTCTGTCAAACATGCCTGTTTCAATATGTCTCAAGTCCAATGGTGCCCCAGTCTCCCCTATACTTTACTGTAAGATTATACCATTCATACATGTATATATACAGCATATTAATAATAAACAGAATAAGGCTATATGACAATGTTACTAAAAGATATCAAGCAGTCTGTATTGTACTTGAATTTCAAGTCTTAGTTGCAACTTCCATGGTAACACTGCCAGGGTTTGTTTTGACAGAAAAAAACAGTGACATCATTCAGCCTTTCAGGAGTCAGGGACGCACCATTAGATATATTGGGGGGCCTAGAGTTTGTGTTGGTTGCAATCTTTTCTTTTTACCTCCGAAAGAAAACAATCTTTTTTTTGGCGATTAATTTTCATTGAAGAACTGAAATATATATTTTTGTCGTATGCCTTCCCTATTATGTACGTTACCATTTGATGTTTTTTTTCTGGTCAACATATTTTTCATCAATTTCGCCACGTTGTAGCCCTGGAAGATCCCACACCAACAGTGACAACCCAAGGTTTCTCCACAACCTTCAGTTGCAAATTTTCTTTGCTACGTTGTGTTGTATTGGGGTTTACAACTTATTTACAATGTGAATGTATTATGTAGGCCTACAACAGAAAAAATAGGAAACAAGGTGTGGATATGTCTATATGGGTAGGCACTAAATAAGAGACACTGGAGGCACATACATCCCGGGGACGCCCGTGCCTGGACCAATCACAGACATTCTTGCATTACAAGTCGATGGGTGCACTCGATTAATATTTGATTGGTGATATTTACAAAACGGATAAAATTACTCTTAATACAGCTGTAATAATAGACCATTTATCTGCATGTATGCATATAATAACAAGTGCTACTAAAATAACATTCCAAGATGTCACAGCAGCTTTGTTATAACTAATACATGATGATGTAACATCCTAGGGATATCATAGCTGCTTCTACATCCCAGGGACTTTATAGCACCTTTGAAATAGTCATCCCAGGGATGTTACAACTCGTTTGTTATAACTATTACATCCTAGGGTGTCATAGCTCGATCATTTGTAATAACTACTATCCAGGGATGTCACAACTCATTTGTATAACTAGGCCTACTACATCCCAGGGATGTCGTAGCTCCTTCTACATCCCAGGGATACTATAATGCCTTTGTTTTAACTACTACATCCCAGGGATACCATACCTCCTTTGTTATAACTACTACATCCCAGGGATGCTATAATGCCTTTGTTATGACTACTACATCCCAGGGATACCATACCTCCTTTGTTATAACTACTACATCCCAGGGATGCTATAATGCCTTTGTTATAACTACTACATCCCAGGGATGCTATAATGCCTTTGTTATAACTACTACATCCCAGGGATGCCATACCTCCTTTGTTATGACTACTACATCCCAGGGATGCTATAATGCCTTTGTTATGACTACTACATCCCAGAGATACCATACCTCCTTTGTTATAACTACTACATCCCAGGGATACCATACCTCCTTTGTTATGACTACTACATCCCAGGGATACCATACCTCCTTTGTTATGACTACTACATCCCAGGGATACCATACCTCCTTTGTTATGACTACTACATCCCGGGGATGCTATAATGCCTTTGTTATAACTACTACATCCCAGGGATGCCATACCTCCTTTGTTATAACTACTACATCCCAGGGATGCTATAATGCCTTTGTTATAACTACTACATCCCAGGGATGCTATAATGCCTTTGTTATAACTACTACATCCCAGGGATGCCATACCTCCTTTGTTATGACTACTACATCCCAGGGATACCATACCTCCTTTGTTATAACTACTACATCCCAGGGATGCTATAATGCCTTTGTTATAACTACTACATCCCAGGGATACTATAATGCCTTTGTTATGACTACTACATCCCAGGGATACTATAATGCCTTTGTTATGACTACTACATCCCAGAGATACCATACCTCCTTTGTTATAACTACTACATCCCAGGGATACCATACCTCCTTTGTTATGACTACTACATCCCAGGGATGCTATAATGCCTTTGTTATAACTACTACATCCCAGGGATGCCATACCTCCTTTGTTATAACTACTAAATCCCAGGGATGCTATAATGCCTTTGTTTTAACTACTACATCCCAGGGATACCATACCTCCTTTGTTATGACTACTACATCCCAGGGATGCTATAATGCCTTTGTTATAACTACTACATCCCAGGGATGCCATACCTCCTTTGTTATAACTACTACATCCCAGGGATACCATACCTCCTTTGTTATGACTACTACATCCCAGGGATACCATACCTCCTTTGTTATGACTACTACATCCCGGGGATGCTATAATGCCTTTGTTATAACTACTACATCCCAGGGATGCCATACCTCCTTTGTTATAACTACTACATCCCAGGGATACCATACCTCCTTTGTTATGACTACTACATCCCAGGGATACCATACCTCCTTTGTTATGACTACTACATCCCAGGGATACCATACCTCCTTTGTTATGACTACTACATCCCGGGGATGCTATAATGCCTTTGTTATAACTACTACATCCCAGGGATACCATACCTCCTTTGTTATAACTACTACATCCCAGGGATGCCATACCTCCTTTGTTATAACTACTAAATCCCAGGGATGCTATAATGCCTTTGTTTTAACTACTACATCCCAGGGATACCATACCTCCTTTGTTATGACTACTACATCCCAGGGATGCTATAATGCCTTTGTTATAACTACTACATCCCGGGGATACCATACCTCGATAGATCCTTTGTTATAACTATTACATCACATGGATGCCATAACTCCTTTTTTAACTATTACATCCAAGGATGTCATAGCTCATTTGCTATAACTACTGCATCCCGGGGATGTATGATTACTTTATTATAACCAGTACATCCCAGGGATGATGTAGCCGTCCACTAACTATGATAATGTAATCATGACATCCCTGGGATGTACTAGTTTTGATAAAGTAATCCTGACATTCATGGGACGTATCAACTATTTTAAGTGAGTTATGACTTCCCTGGGATGTAATAATAATATTATAACAACCAATCATGACATCCCTGGGATGTAATAGTTATGATAAAGTAATCATGACATCCCTGGGATGTAATAGTTATGATGAAGTAATGCATGACATCCCTGGGATGTAATAGTTATGATAAAGTAATCATGACATCCCTGGGATGTAAGAGTTATGATAAAGTAATCATGACATCCCTGGGCATGTATCAGCAACCTGATATTATGAGTTATAACAAAAAATCTATGACATTCCAGGTATCGATGTAGTAGTTGTAGCAAAGTAGCCATGACATCCCTGGGATGTAGTGGTTAAAACAAAGGAGTCATGACATCCCTGGGATGTTGTAGTTATAACAAACGAGTCATGACATCCCAGGGATGTCATGATTTATTCTTTACAATTAATACATCCCAGGGATGCTGTAAGTTAATCTTCACAATTAATACATCCCAGGGATGTCATAATTCAATCTTCACAATTAATACATCCCAGGGATGCATCTCAGGGATGTCATAATTCACTCTTCACAATTAATCAACCCAGGGATGTCATGATTTAATCTTAACGATTAATACATCCCAGGGATGTCATAATTCAATCTTCACAATTAATACATCCCAGGGATGTCATGATTTAATCTTTACAATTAATACATCCCAGGGATGTCATAATTCAATCTTCACATTAATACATCCCAGGGATGTCGTAATTCAATCTTCACAACAATACATCCCATGGATGTCGTAATTAAATCTTCACAATAATACATCCCAGGGATGTCGTAATTCAATCATCACACTAATACATCCCGGGGATATCGTAAGTTAATCTTCACAATTATTACATCCCAGGGGTGTCGTAAGTTAATATTATAATATCAATATAATACATCCCAGTGGTGGATTAATTCAATCTTCACAATTAATTCATCCCAGGGGTGTCATAATTCAATCGTTACATGTCAGAGGGCAATCTTTACATTTAGTAAATCCCAGGCATGTTGTCAGTTAATCTTCACAATCACTATATCCCAGGGAGGTCATAAATACTATATTCACAATTAATGCATCCCAGGGATGTCCTTATTCCACCTTCACAATATTAATTCAACCTTCACAACATAGGGGCCTACATCATCCCAGAGATGTCATGATACAATCTTCACAAGTAATATACGTGCCAGGGATGTCTTAAGTTAAGTATTTGTGGCGTCTCTTAACCCTTTCAATTAGCCTGAATTTACCATTGTCATCTTCATCCCCTACAAGCCGCCAATTGCTGTTGCAATTCTCGAAGTGTAGTGGATGAAGATGACTTGAAGTGGTTGAAAAAATAAAGAAAATCACCATGTATTGGGAAGCCATTTCCATGGAAATTTTCATTCCAACACCCTTTGTTGTAGAGAAATTAAGTCTGTTTTCATGGATACAAAATGATGCTTTAATGCATCATGAGGGCTTAAAGGGTTAATTAATGAGCAAGCGAATGTGTTAGAACATGCCAGGGATGTAGGCTAACATCCTTTCGGCGTCTCTTATTTAGTGTCTCGGGTAAATAAGAGACAGCCAAATGATGTTATACCATCACTGAATGACGGTATACCCTAAACATTGCTAAATGGCTATTTGAACAATAATCAATTGTGTCCTCAACATTTAATGTAAGAGTGTCTGTGATTGGCCATACAGTGGAACATCCCCGGGATGTAATATCCTTTCGGCGTCTCTTATTTAGTGTCCACCGTCTATATGGTGACAATCAGACTCAAATATCATGCTGATCAGCTGTGGTGTGTAGTGCCTATACCCCAGTCTACGACGCTGAACCAACATTAAACCAACATTGATTCACTGTCTTGTGTATGCTGGGTAGACTATAGGCTAATGTGTGTCGAGAACAGATGTAACAACACAACATTGATTTGGCCCTACACCTGCTCAGCACAACCAATGCGATTTAAGGTTGGACCAATATTGTATCGGCATTGGATCAACGCACCGTGGTTGCTGGGTTGACCAGAAACCTTGCGGGATAACGATATTAATGGTAACTGAATACCACCCCTCCCTCAGTTCATCTGCAGTGGGGTGATGTGTAGTATACATGTACATATAATTTTGACCTCAGAGATTAGGTCAGCTATTGAGGTCATGTTTGATAAATGATGTCATTGCTGGCCAATCAGCATGCAGTATGTCCCAGAAGGGGAAATACTTGAGACCAGTAGGGCCTACCATATTTGGAGATGGATGTCAGCTATTGTGTCACATTTTAAATGATGTCATCTCTGGCTAATCACTGATCAGGATACAAACCTTTCTCCCCAGAATAATGCTTGATACCGGGCCCTGTAATTTGCATAAGTTGTGCCCAATCAGAACATAGCTGATTGATTAAGCTGGACAAGGGCCTTCGCTGATCAGCCATGACATTTCTGTTTAGACATATTTGAGTACTAAACTACTAACATTAGTTAACTACTACCAGTAGTTAAGAGACCGTCAACATCGAACAGTCTTGTTTTGTATGAAACTGATATAAGAAGCTCTATGCGTTTCCTTATCTATTGATAGGGTCCCCGAAACTGAGGCCAATGGTCAGATTTATGAATGGAATTCACCCATCTATCAGTTTTATGAATGAAATGATGTCAATTTTTGTCACAAATTCAGAGACCAAACTCTGATAATAATGTACCTGGGCGTGATTTGCTCTGAAAGATGTTAACCCTTTCAGCGCGGGGACCGATTTAGACGTCACAATCTGACGTTTAAAGTTGATCCCCGTCTTGAAAGATAAAATATATTTAATGACCTTAGACCCATAACATTGGTATACAAATGAATCGGGAAGAACTAGCTATTAGACATTTGTGATGATTTTAAATTGAAAAAACCCATTTACTATGGTTTATACAAACATATTTCAGTGCTGCAAGGGTTAAGCACCGATATTGTGTGTCACAATTATTCTTTGCAATAGAGTTCTATACTTTTGGCTCAATTATTGTCTGCTTCAACATTTTTAACTAAAAAAACATCAACATTATTTAAATTTTATTTGAGTTGTTTTCCAGGGTAGTTATCGTCTATGCGGATCTCTCAGAGAGGGACGTGACGTTAGATGGCGCATTGCAATAGCCACTGCCTGCCATGCGGGTTCGATACATACTTGGTGCAGGATTTTAAAAGAAATATTATGTTTCTCCCCTCTCAACGCTGGGACATTGTTGTTTTGATGTTGTGTATTTGGCAAATGTACTTTGCCCTCACGTGCTTCACTTCATTCAGGCATGAATGAGTACTCGGTAGGAGAGAGATGGTAATGTGTGCGATAAGTCCATAGCGCCGAAATAGCTGCGGGGCTTCATGCTCCAAAAATGGAGTTGAAATTGTACATGAATGAACAGGTCCAGTGACCAAGGAGATTGTGTGTGAAGCGCACAGGGCATTGTATGTGCGCTATATAAAAAAACTCACCATTAACTCAACATTATGTGGAGCACTCAACACAAACACTCACCATTAACCTTTCACCACAAATTATTCAATCAGAATTTTAACCCACTTGAAGTTGTGTCTCGCTGACGCGATCCACAACTTCAAGTGAGTGAAAATTATTCAGATTTGACAAAATGGATGTCATCTGTTTTCAAATATTGCTGATTGATGTCACATTTTATGTTTAAAATGTGGTACCTAATGTGCTAATAAAAAAATGAAAACCAGATTATATGCGACTCCGGCGGTTAAAGGGTTAACTCACATTATGTGGAGCACTCACCGCAATTTAATTCATCCAGGCTGTTGGTGTTGCAATCCACATTCCCGTCACAAACCTGATACTTCATAATGCAATATGCTCCACATGAAAATTGTGACTCCGCGCATTCTGAAACAAGTTAATATTGTCTTCAAAAACGAATGAGTGAAATCAAATATCCCATTACACATGAGACATTGGCCCGTCTACGACGTCTACGACGTCGGCCCAACATCGGGGCAGCATTGGCCCAATGTTTACTGTGATCATGCTATGAGAACTGGGGTTAAAGGCGTTCTAGTTTTGAATGTATATCCCAGGTCATCATGGTCATAGTCATCAGTGCGCATGCTCACAAGTTGAAGAAATTTACTTCCCCACGAGGTCATACATACACCAGAAATCTCATTTCTGTTATGGTTTGAAACAGTAGGTCATGGCAGGTCAACCAAAAATGTCGTAACAACAATCAGTATACAACTTCGAACCTAGAATTTTCAATATTATTGTAAGATGAATGCAATCTTTCCTGAACTTTCACGCTCATAATGTGGCCCTAATTATTTTTAAATATATAATTCTAAGCATCACCACTGAATGTCATTTGTGACATGATCCAAAATGGGCATTTGACCTAGATTAAACTGGAAAACTTGAAGTCCTGTAATTTGCGTAATCTGCGTAATTACCGACACTCTCGGTTCACACAACGGCGAAAGCTCGCACTATTGTGGCACCAGAGTGATGTCCATGTATCACCATATACATTGGTTTGTGTAAAAAAACAGTTTATAATAAACTATAAAATGTATGAAGCGATACCCCGTTGTTTTCAGTGGGTCATCCAGGTAGTGACTGTTGTTTAGGATATCTATGACGAGATGCTTTGTGGTTCCCCCTTGTCCCGCGTATTATGAACAGTGGGCTCCTTAAATGTGTGATTCGTGCATCTGAGAAATGCATTTATGGTCACTGGGATTGTACCAGTGTGGAGAACGAAGCACTGGTTTAGTTCACAAGCCTTGTGAACTAAGCCAGTACCATGGTATCCACACCGGCACCCTCTCTGGACATCTTTCCCATTGTAGAGTACATACGTTCACCACAGCTTGGAGGCTCGTCGCTACCATCATAGCAATCTGCATAGCCGTCACACCACAAGCGAAAATGTTTCCCAGTGAACAATATTATCAATAAATAGTATTTTTCTCGTCTTACCAGCTGTTACCAATATCGGGCAGTATTCGAGATTTTCATTTTTATTCTCGTGTTATCAGATGTCACCAATGTCTGTCAGTATTTTTCTTTCATTTAAATGTTGACGCTTGAGTTGTTTAGAAAAATCTTCCTAGGATATAATATAGGATCTAATCTAACAAGATACACTGTATTCAGAAGCAATCTATTTGGTTTTATAGTGATTTTAACAACCAAAGCGTCGACTTTAGACCTCAGAATCTGACGTCTATAGACGTCCGATTCTGACGTCTAAAGTCGGTCCTTGCGCTGAAAGGGTTCATATAAATCTACAGTACTTGCTCTCACAGGATATATAAGTACTCACCACAGCCCTTCTCGTCACTGAAATCAAAACAGTCCTCGTATCCATTGCACCAGTAATCGTTATTCTTGCATTCTCCTGAGCCACACCGAGTCTGATTCGGTGCACAAACTGAAAACAAAATAGAGTTGCAGCGTAAAATCTCGGCGCCGGTTTAAATGTAGACCAGGAATTTAATCCTAAAAGGGGTTTAGGTTTAGAAATCATGTAAGGGGGGGGGGGGCGGAATATTACAAGCTGTCACCCATTTCTATGCTGGTCCAGGTCCCTCCTGGTCAATTTAAGCCCGTATGACACTTGATATTTCCTCATAATTAGACCTATTTTGTGAAAGCCTCTCAATACAAATTAGCCGACTATATTGCAAAAATTGAAAATTGCAAATAGAATTGAATTTAGAATCACTAGAGCCTTCATAAAAGTATCCAAATTTGAAGATGAATGAATCACATCATATGTGCCCGGATGACACTTGATATCTTGATTTTTCGCATAAATTTGACCTATTTTGTAAATGTGAGTAAATACGATATTATACGAAAACAACAAAATCGTTAATAATAGTTTATACAGAATTGCTACAGCATTCATAAAGATGTCAAAATGTGCACATTAATGAGGCACGGCATATTATTACAATTTAATTATGAATTGTTTGCTATTTGATGTTGTAAATGACAAAAAATAACAGTAAAATATCCAAAATGTATGTGAAATTTTCTCAATGCTACTTGGAAAGAATCCTTAAAATATATCCTTAAAGAGATGCCTTACATGATGTGAAACATTCAAGTCGAGTATTGTGCTATAGTCTACCCTCGGCATTCAGAGCCCAAATGACCCTTGACATATTTATTTTCTGATAACTATAACTTATTTTGTGAAAGTACTCGACTAGATTCGACTGATTATACAATAAAACACTGTAAATGTCGAAATGACACATCATATTAAAACACTTTATGTAATAATTGTTTGCGTTGTAAAAGGCGAACAAAATACAAAAAAAAACAATTCCCATTGTTGACATTGAGATGCATGAAAATTATGCAAGAAATAAACCCTGGGTAGTCAGTAGGAGTGGAAATCCCGTGAGGGCAAATGGAGGGAAACCCATTGCCCTGCTTAGTGCCAGGATTAATATAATTAATATAAGTTTGTTAACCATAGCATGAAAAAAAGACTCAAAAGGCGAAATAAGTATTGTCTGCTTTAGACTGTTAGAATGTGTTATTTTTTTATGTACTTTGGGCTAAGGCCTTGTCTACGAAATAAACAGCATTACATTGCAATACCAGACGTCTAGTAATATTAAACGTTGTTTCGGGCAGCAAGTGCTAAAATACTGTCTTATGTATTCTGCCAACGTTTATTCATTCACCCCAGCAGTTACATTTTAAGCACACTGTAATTGTGGACCTAGCACGAGAGCCCACACAGAAAAGTGCTGCTAAAAAACCTCACCACAACAAGTCGTGGGATCTCATTGGCCTTGGGAGGACATAAATTCAATAGCTGGTTCTCACAGAGCCCACTTCATAAAAGAGATCCAGTAAGAATATTTGGACACCTATAAGTGTGTGTAATTATATCTTGATGGTTTCCACATAGCTTATAATTTTAAAAATGTCATCAGACACAATGTTATGACTCAGGACTACAAGACATTTGGGGCCAAATGCAACTGAGAACAACACGATGACTAAATTGTACAGTTAATCTTATTAATACTCTCCATGTTGTGACATGTTGCTGTGCTTTGCAAAATATGATCATACCAAATATACACCCTGGGGTACTGTTTATGCTGCTGACACAGACCAGCTAGAAAAATCTTACCTAGATATCTAGCAGCAATTTAGAGTTGGGCTTGGAGCATGTAAACAAAGTTGGGAAAGACCTAATTGGCATAACACAGTCAGATAATGCAAGAGATGCAACTTTGACTTGGAAACTGCTGACACATACAACTTTTTCTTCCAACAAGCAACTTTGAAAATCAAGAGTCAGAGTGCACTTGTTGAACAGTCTGTGCAAATTTCCAATCTTGATCACATGAAATAATTAGTGAGCTTCCTTCACACTCAATGTTATTAGGGTATTGCACCTCCCAGACGACACTGTTAAAAAGTCTATTTTTTCATTTTAAATGCATCGAATCTTTTGATTTCAAACTACGCAAGCATTTGCAATATTGATAGAATTACGCCAATTTTAATGAAATGTGTACCAAGATGCTTAGGACAATATAATGATTTTTAGAAAAAAATCTAAGTGATAAGGTGGTAACACAACCTGCGAAAAAAGGATGATTTTGGAATGATTCCTCTCACACTTTTGATTTATGTCATTATATCTCGGCCTATATGTCGAAGTATACCTTGCTTACCGAAAGTGGCCATGACGAAGTGATCATGGGACATTCAACTATTAACAGCTACTATAACTGATTTAACGTGCTTTAATACATGAAGTAGTCCATGCATGGATATCTCGAGATCAACGAGTGGACATATTAGTCCATCTGAATGACCTCCTCATATGAGCATGATCTTGATAATAATAACACAACAACACGATGTTAACACGATGGCCCAAGTCCAACGGTTAACCAACATTGATTAAACGTATTATGTCTGCTGGGCATCCATCCGTTAAACGTGAACAATCGAACAAATATTGCAGTGATATTTGATAAAGATTAGTCACAGTAATATCGTCAGATTGTATCTATAGCTAAGACCAATAGATATTCTGTATATATAAGGCCCTATATCTTTACAGGTTGAAAGAAGTTTACCTGAAGGCAATATGCACTCGAAAATAAATAAAGCTGGCGATATGCTTTCAGATTGGCAATGAGTGACATACACATGTATTTGATAATAATGAATAATCTCGATGTTTACTCTGCAGGGATAGTCTAGTTGCCGCCCATATGTTGCATTTGCTAAACCCTCCAATGTACATTGCTATGATATAAACGTTTTTTGTTGAAACATCGCACATGTGTAGGAGACCTAAAATGAACTTGATCATTTTAGGCAAAAGATGGCCGGCATAGCTGCTTTCGTGGTAGAATTAATTTCTTTATTTAAAACTGTAATCAAAGCACCATATCAACAGTGATGGTGGTTTTATATTAGATCATTGACGACGGATGAGTTCCGAAGATCTCTGAGATTTAGATAATGTTACCAGATAAGAGATCGGCAGCTATGAGCTTAGTGACCTTGTACAGAGCAATCTCATTGAAAGTACCAGCCTCATCTTGTTGAAGTTAGTGTCCAGTCTTGAATCTCCCGAGGTAAATAAGCAGTGAGATTTATGCATAGGCCTACAGCAGCATCTTAGTGGCAACAACAGAAACCTGACAAGTTTTGTGTTAGTCTGCCATTCCATGTGTCCGGTTGCCGCATGAGGTTGCCGCACTCTATTTTCCAGATTAGATGAATGTACCGAGTTTTTTCGATGTGTCCGGCAAACGCGTGTGGTAAACGCACCTGTGTTTGAAGATCCAGCAGTGTTGGATTTCTGTGGTTGCCGCATGCATTTGCCGCAAGGAAATTCCCTTTTGACGTCATTATTATTATTATTCCAGCAGAGTTCTAAGAAACCCCGCAATAAATATTATGACGTGAAAAGGAATCTCAGTTCCAGTACGCGTTTGCCGCAAGCATTTGCCGGACACATGGAAAGGCAGCTGCATGCGGTTGCCGGGTACGGTGCGGCAACCGCATGCGGCAACCGAACAAATGGGATGGCGGCCTTAGGCTGCCATTCCATGTGTCCTGTTGCCACATGCGGTTGCCGTACCCTATTTTCCAGATTAGATGATTGTACTTTCCATGTGTCTGGCGAACGCGTGCGGCAAACGCAGGTGCGTTTGAAGATTCAGCAGTGCTGGATTTCTGTGGTTGCCGCATGCGTTTGCCGCAAGGAAATTGCCTTCTGACGTCATTATTTGAGGTGTTTTCCCTTTTCTCCACGTGTTATTTCGTGATCAAGTAACACCTTCAATTTCAAGAGAAAAATGCTACAAAAAAAATATAAAAAATACCGTTAAGTCCCCACACAACCAGCCGTTTTGAATCCCACTCAACTTTTTCTAGATAGGGCCTGCGCCCCTGGATCCTACATTGATATCTCTACTGACTGAGACGTAGCCTAACTTAAAATTTACTGTTTTAAAAGTTACAACTTTGATAGAGTTGGTGAAACGTCCCACCAGACATGAGGCGTTCAGCCAATGTTGGCCCAACATTGGCTAAGTGCTTCGTGTTTTCTAGGGTACGAGTTTTTTCTCCGTTGCAACAATATACAGTAAATGAAATAATGGATAATGATATATGACGAAACAATGGCATGTCTACTATAGTAAAATGAATGAACATTATTTAACCAAAATTACCTGATCCTCTGAAATAATAAAACATCATGAGATTTTTTATAAACGTTAAAATAGATAAGATTTAAAACATCAAAAAAGTACGCGTTGTTCACAGTCAGAGGTTAAATCACTTTCACTTTAAAACTGGAGTACATATACAATACAAAGGCCTACTTCATAATATTACTTGTCTCTGTTTTAGATCAAAAGTCAAAGGGTAAATCACAGTCAATTTAAAACTACATGGGTTTCTATATAATAATGTGAAAAAAAAACTATTAAAACAATCATAGGCCTAGCTTATACATATTGCTAGTCTCTGTTTTGGATCAATAGTCTCTCTGATGAAAATTATTCTTGTTAACATTGGGCCGACTTGTCCGAGGATTTCTTCCATTTTCAATGAAGACATTCTGAATTAATATTGTGAGATCTATCCGAGTTTAGTGCCAGCTCTTGAACTAGATTATGATAAGCACCTTGCTGTTGGCGTTTCTTCAGTATATATTATGCACCCAGTACCGATGCTTTCTTTTATACCTTTCTCCTACGAGGAGTCGTACACTATTTTGGTAATACAATCATCTCTAGCAGATAGATATCTAGCAAATCATCTAAAAATGACATTTTGAGGCTATTTATGTTTATGTTTTACAAATGCACAAATCGTTACGAGAAAGTTTTAGGTGACCCATCAATAAATTTGATGACGTAGGAAGGAATCTCAGTTCCCGTACGAGTTTGCTGCACGTGTTTGCCAGACACATGGAAAAGCAGCTGCTTGCGGTTGCCGCATGCGGTGCGGCAACCGCATGCCGCAATCGGACATATGGAATGGCGGCCTTAGACTGTCATTCCATATGTCCAGCTGCCACACGCGTTTGCGGCACCGCACTCGGCAAACGCATGCAGCTGTCTTTTCACATGTCCGGCAAACGCGTGCGCCAAGCACGTGCTGGAACTGAGAATCTTCCCTCATCATCATACTTATTGCGGGGTTGCCCAGAACTCGGCTGGAATAATGATAATAGTGATGTCACAAGGGAGTTTCCTTGCGGCAAACGCATGCGGCAACCGCAGAAAGCCAACACTGCCGCACACGTTTGCCGGACACATGAAAATTACATTCATCTAATATCGAGAAAAGGAGCGGCAACCACATGCGGCAAACGGAGACATGGAATGGCAGCCTAAGGTGGAAAAATACATCGAAGGGTTGACATTTCTGAGCTAATCAAGGCTTTTTGCGAACATGGCATTACATGCAATGACAAAGTGCTCCGTTTTTGAAATTCTGTGGCTATATTACCAAGTGTGTTTTGCTCAGTCAACCGGACTACCAATAAATGACCTCTCCCAAAGACACGAAGACTACCCATACTATGGTGATGGACTTCATGTAGCATCCAGCTGCATTATCGGTTTTCAAGCATACCAGGCTGGCTTGGTTTTTATAGAAAAATACATATTGCACACACAATGTTAAAAAAATCTAGTTAAGATTGTTTTAATTTTCGTGCAGAAAAAAAACATACGATATAAGCTTACCACACTCCGTCTCATCTCTGTGATCGTCACAGTCTATAATGGAATCACATATCCACCCTCTGTCTATACACTCGCCATTGCTGCATGGGGTGTAGCCAAGATCACAATCTGTTTAGATAAAATACGGATTATAATCAGTCTAAGATATATTACCAGTGCAACAGTGGTACGGTCGCAAAGGGTTTGAGTCCCCTTGTCGGCTTGAATAGTTAAAGCTATGGACCACTTTATGTACATGTATGTTTCTGGTTTTAGTTGTACCCCAGTTGCCTCTATATCTTATATGAAAGATTGCGAAGTCTTAATATACACTTTTTTTCAAGTGATCCACACTGTAGTCTAAATAACCCACACTCTAAAAGGCTGGGATATGTCACCGCAGCCTGCATACCACCGCAACCCCCAACTTCAAGTGGGTGAAAATACTCGTATTTTTTTTAATTTGAAACCAAATATTTACAAATCTTGGTGTTTAAATTAATTCCCAATAACAGTCAAATAAAGTGATGCATCGCTGTTTAATGGTTAAAAAAGATCAAAACAACATATCAAATTAAAATTTTACATCTACTCGTTTAAAAAAAAAAAAAAATTGTATTGAAACAACGTTAAAATACAAAATATGTCTATATTTTTAAAGTGGGTATAATATGTCTCTTATTATTCGACTCACGCGGTTCGAATCCTGGTTTCATGTGAGCTAGAATGTTAGGTATAATAGAGGCAGCAGCACCCATCATGACATGTATGTCATTATCAAGGCTTCCCAATTTGGACATCAAGAAGGCTTCTGCTCTCTCCGGCGTGCTCTCTGTAACATGGAGAAGAAACACAACAAATCAGTAATTGCAACCACATGAACATGCTTGATTTTTTGTGTGATAATGAGAATTGTAGTAAAATAGATTTTTCAAGAAGTCATATTGAAACTGTATCATCCAATTGAATAATTTAGAGGTGCTGTAAGATCATAGTTTGATGCCAGAGTCTTGCAACACACCTGAATGTGCTTACTTATCCAGGTCACCAGAGCCGTAACTCAGGCATGAAATAAAAACAAAAATGTCCATCATTTGAGATGACAGGACATGACTAGATAATGGCGTGACAGGCTAATTCTCCTGCTGCTCATGGCTTATTCTCTCAATCATTAAATGAAAGATAAAGTTAATTGTTTGGTTAGTTCGACAGTGATTTTTCGCCTATCACTTCGCTCCAGCCCGTGAAATTTCCTCTGCATGTTTAGTTTAATAATTCTCTCTGGCTACCCACGTGATCGTGGGAGTGCCAAAAGTGGGTTGATTTACTCTCTCGGTGCACCCTCGACAGCGATCTGGCTGTGTGATCTCTTCCAGTCATGATGGTTTCTGCCGCAACTCCGGCAAACGTTTGGCAATTATGACTAGCTGTAGAATTGTCTTATGTGTTCTCGCCAACTAGATTACATCTGCTGGATGGGTCTTATCATGAATCAGAGAAACAACACTCCTTTGCCATCAGGCGTGGCTGGTCCTGGTGTTACTTCTTAGGTCTAAGTGATATATTAATTACGAGCCGTTGTGTGTTTGCCTCGGCGTTATTACCCCTGTTACCAGGTTACTGGGCCTGGCCTTAACTTAGTCACACAGTATCCACTTATTGTCAGGTGCTTCATTTCACCATCTGTTCGGCTTAAACTGTGCAGCTCATCTCTTACTTCATGTTTTAGCATTTTCTGACCCTATATTTATTAATTAGTATAATATATGAATTCTACAGGTGTATATAAAAATATATTTTTATGACAAAAATCTGTTGGTTGAACAGAAGTAACATGTCTGTAAAATAAGTGACAATGTTTGTAATAGAATTGACATTTTATGCTGCATAGTGAAACTATTATTATTATTATAGAACAATTATATCTGTATATTGTTATGTCTGATACAAAAGTGTATGTTTAGTTTATTCTGACACACACATAGTTAATTTGATAATACTTTGGTACAGAATAATTACACAAATGATGAAAGTAACACAAAAGACAGGTAACAGAATTGACCATCTATACTAAGTGAAAATAAGGTGATTTTGAAATAAAATTATTCTGTCAATGTGAAGTCACCATATTTTCTATGCACTGTTCCAATCCATCATTAACTTAGCTATACATAGCATATTTAGGCCTGTTAAGTTTATTTAGGCCTGTAAAGTTTATTTTGCCTGAGTTTGTGTCCTATTTCGGAGATAGAGGGGCGCTGTGTGTGGGAAACGGTTGACATTTATGTACACCAGTCCTTATGAACATGTCGAATATAACGTTTGAGGTCCCTAGGTCTTTAAAAAAATTCCTGAAAAAAGATATTCACAATTATATTTGTGGTTAAGAGCCTCAAGGGTTTTGATTGGAATAATGTTTGCTCAGTGACGGGGACGGCAGACAGTGGCCCAACATTATTTCCCAATTAGACCAATGTATAGTGTTATCAGGGTAGTGGCCTTTATTGAGCCAGGCGCCAAAAGCGTCACCCGCATAGCAATTGCCGCAGTGCTGTGCCACAAAGTATGTATACAGAATGTTGGGTTGTTGTTGGGCCAGCGTCAGACACGTTGGATCAACATTGTAGAAACATTGGTTAACCGTTCAGTGGTTGCTGTAAACGCTGGTGTAGGAGTATGACGTGCTGGACCAGTGTTGGTGTAGCGCTGGGCCAGCGTTGTAGACGATTGACCAGCATTGAACGAGCTGTTACGCTGACCCAACATTGAGCCGGAATCGGGTGGGTAGGCCTACATCGTGTGTACGAGGTACATATCGTAGAGACAGGCAGCATGATTCACTGGCAAAGTCGATCCCCGCGCTGTAAGGGTTAAGCATAATGTGGTTTACTTTACTCAGGTGTAAATAAGTAACTGGTAGCACATGAATCGGCGTGATATCAGATGACGTTCACAATGTTTTACACCAGGTAGGCTATTGGTGAGCTATGGGGTACTTCACGACGTTCACGTCTGGCTCAGAAGGTCTGGGTCAATAATTCGATCGATTATACTTTTTTGCTACAGACTGATATATCATGATTTATCAAGTGGATGATCAAATATTTTCGTTTTAAAGAAATAAATAAACAGTGTGATAATATTATACAAGTACATCAATCTATATTCAGCATTATTCAGATATATTGCTATTAAGTTTTAGTTTTATCTGACACTGAACATATTTTCATCAACTCCAGCTCCATACATAAAATAAAATAAAAAATATATCAGTTTTGCATTGATTCCACAATGATTAATTTTAATGGAACAATTTAGTTGGATGCTATCTCATAGATATGTGTATGCCTCTCAAGACAAATGTTAAAAATATCTAGATGAACAGTATGCCATTTTAAGCGTAAAGATGACTATATAATTATAATGCCCCTCTCCCTATGTCGCTGTAAAAATATATCTATGTGTATTGATTGACAATACAGTGACAATTATAATAATGATTAAATTAAATGCCAGGTCGTGTTTAATATTCTGCCAATAATACCTTAATATTTGATTTTGATATATACATTGATAATAACAAATAGCGCACCTATATATTCCAAAAAATACGAAATGGTAATTCCGTATATTTTTATATATATCCTAGAAGGATCAAAATATTGTCAGAAAACTATATGTAACATGTTTAACTCTACAAACATGACACGCTTGTAGGATCCTGACATCGCTTAATCAATGTGGCAGTCATCCCCAGATTCCTGGACGCAGCCTGACGGAGATGACCGCCTCGTTGTCATACTGTGGTGACGTGTGCACGCAGAGCAGCGTGGTGCGGCCCGTAGTATTTTTCCCTCACTTGAAGCGTGATACTCAGCGACTGCGGACGTGCCGCAGCTCGCTCTCACCAAGTCCATAGAGACGTGCCGTGCGCGGAGGGTTGTGCATTGTTGTTATAGCATGTTAATCAATTAAACATGACAAGAGAGAAGACAGTTTCCTAGTTTATTTAATACCGTTGATCGGACGGAGAAGGAAGTTATTTGAGTTTGATGGCAAGATTGGGAGTCCTTCGTCGGCCGTTATGACCCATAACGGGACCTCGGTGTAAGCTTCAATTCGCCGTATTGGTAACTACGACAACATCCCACACGCCATATTGGGTACCCCGACGTTCTCCAACTCGCCATACGCTTACCATGGTTATCCGGTGTTAAATAATGTTGGCCCACCGTCTGCGACGTCGGATCAACATTAACCCTTACAGCGCAGGGATCGATTTTAGACGTCCGAATCTGACTGCTGTAGATGTCAGATTCTGACGTCTAAAGTCGATCACACCATTCATTGGACGAGTGCTGTATTTTCACATATCGCACTCAAATAAATACAGTTTGCATATCCACCATTTTACGCAGTGCTTTATCATGGCATTAATATGTAACATAGATTCAAATCAAATCAAATTTGTTTCCACATTATATCCGTACATGATTTAGGGTTTATACATTTTTTAGAGGTATTTAATATAATACATTGATGTACAGTGCTGATATTTAAAATGTTTCATCTTTACATTAGAAGTATAGACCTATATAATATACATATCTTATATAAATAAAAAAAATAGTAATCGATTAAAAAATTAAAATCGTGATTTTCTAAGTTATAGCATTATATATATAGCTAGCGACATACACAGCCACTCGACCGCGTGGATTAACACTATTTTAAATTGTGTAATCGTAGTGGCCTTCTTAAAATATGTCAAATGTTATAATATCATCAAACAATGTTTTACGCATTTTGTCAATAACAGCACACTTCAAAACAAAATGTGTCTGGTCTTCAATAAGTATATTACAAAATTTACTTATACGTTCGTTCAAAGATAATTTAGTGTGTCTTCCAACCTCAATGTTGAGCTGAGGGTCGCTTACTTTTAATATTGAGAGCGCCGTTCTCTACTTAAAGTTCAATGCAAATTGTAGATAGTTGTCCATAGTTGTGTAATTAAGTGTGTGTTCTCTGTACGCACGAAGTTTATTTGCGGTGCCCATTTTAAAATTATCGTCAAAAAATGTGTTAATATGTGTGCGTTGATTTAGTTGGTCAGTCAGTCCCTGTCTAAACTGGTCATAATTTTAGCACATTTGAGTTTAAGTACCAATCATTTACCCAGCCATTACTCTCTAATGTGGTTCTAATTTGATTATGATAGACATATATAGACATTGTATTGACATCATTGGCAATACAGACATAGCCTATACAAATCGCACACACTTAAGCTGGTAATATTGACAATGCACTATAATCGCGTAAGACCTCAGTGTGCAGCAGCACACAGTGGCTCAAACCGCTGATCATTCGATCTCAACCCTTGTCGTGCTAGGTCGTAAATATCCGAGTTTAGCTTAACCAAATAAAATAGCACTGTAGTTAACCCCTTTCACGCTATGTTGATTTATTACCGCGACCCACAACTTCAAGTGGGTGAAAATTACTCATAATTGTTTAATTTGGGAGCAAACATTTGAAAAACTCTATGTTTAAACACACATTTCGTTGCCAATAACGGTGATTTAATCGGCTGATAAAACAGATTGAAACGTATTATATTCGTGCTTAGCACTTTAAGTGTTAATCAAATAATCTGTGAGAGGTATTGCTTCATAGCAAAAAATCGTCACTTAAAACAGGAAATTACGTCAGCAATTTCAGCCTCTGATGAATGATAAATAATGGAAAAACAAATTAGCAGGTTAAAATTTGAATTATGTCTATGTAATCTATATGAAATTCTGCGTTCAAATAATGTGAGAAACGTTTTATATAAAAATGTAAACACAGCACATTAATGTACCACGATCACTATTTAGTAGGCTTCACATAGCTAGCCTACTAAACATGTTAATATTAAGATAATGTCAATCAACGATAATTAAATAATTATTTTATTTGCGTTCAGATACAATGCCCGCTTATCATGCTTCCATGATTTAGCAATTGATATTATTTTATTTAATATGTAAACACCACAATGTATTTACATGATTTAGGTTTGCACATTTAACTGAATATCTGTATTTACTTGAAAATATAAGCAAACGGGATTTGCAAGTATGCGTAGTGTAGAATATATTTTTGTCTTATTTACCTAAACGTGTAAATGAACTGAATAAAAATTGGGGAATTGTTTAGAACCTTTCGAAATATATATACAAATAATTTCTGATTGGAAAAACGTCACGCTAGATACAAGATCACTCAATATGCTATAAATTTATCACTTTACTTTATCAAATAAAATATACCCTATACCATATATATATACATACCATAAATATACATACACTATATATATAAATACCAAATAAAAACATTTTTTACAGTTGGTTATCTTTACTGTAACTCATTCTAGACGGAGCCCGAGATATCTCTGGCAAGCTCACTCGACCAAGACGGAGCACGAGATAACTCTATGTGTTTTGTGACATCATAAAAAGTACATTTGAAAAAATGTTCCGTCCACAGGGACATGGAGGCCTATATACTGAGAGCGCCGTGTGGAATGAGTTAATTTGGCGGTTTTGTGAAGTTTGTCTTACATGGTCAATGGTATAAATTAAAGTAGATTTAGTTTTTTGCAAGATTAAACCTCACTGAGTTAAATTATCCCCAGCGCCCCCACACAGAAAAAACACAATACTCTACTGATCCAGAATCACTAATATCAATAACTAAAACATAATATATACAAGCTATGTTATAAATTATTATTTACACCATGAGTGAGGCATATTTCCCTAATTTGTAAGAAGGAAAGCCAGTGGCGATAACGAGAGGAGGGTCTATGTTAGCATAGTGTCGGAAGTTGGATTATCAAATGAAAACGAAAACTACTTCAGTAAATTACAAAAAAATATGTATTCAAATTGATCAAAGGAAATCCTGAGATAAATATTTACCCGAGACTGCTGCTAATCCACATATCAGGAGGGCAACGAGAATTGCCGTGTTCGCCCTTTCCATGTTGTCCTGTATATGTGGTAATGGATGTACCGCTTGGTCACATCACATTCTGTATTAGATAATTAGTGAAGAACACGGTATTATTAGAAAGAAGCCTCTGAGGGCGGAGCCCGATGAGGCTTCTTTCTAATAATACAGTGTTCTGAACTGATTATCGAACATACACCAATGTAGTCGTTACCAGAACCCTCCTCTGTGTCTACCCCACCCCACTGCAAAACTGCAAAACATTCCCATGAATCTACGTTTTGTTTACTGTTAAACTTTAGACACGCCCATTTTCAGGAGAGGGGTTGTGTGCGCATAGAAACTGATAACAAAAGTAAACCTGGTGTCATTTAGAAAAATGAGTAGTTGCTGGTGAGACGTGCTTCATCACAATAAATTGATTCTTTATTTTTCCCTGTCGTTAATAAATATTTGGTATGTACTATATAAACTTTTTTTGTAAATTATAAAGCAATGTATGTTAATTTAAATTGAAATTTCTTAATATCAAATTTAAGTATATATTTAATTGTTTATCCTGTCTATATTCATGTTTATATATATATTTAACATTTGCCATAAAATAAGTCAATGGCTCATAACAAATCATAATCAGAATAAAATATAATTTCTGGTATTGCTCAGCATAAAAATCAAAACTGGGTCAATATCATATCCCAACAAGCAGGATACATTCAAATTATGTCGCTTTAATGTTGGGTCAGCATCGCAGAAATCGGACCAACAATAAACCAACATTGTTTTGATATACATAAGCGCCGTTTTTTTCTAAAAAGGTATATGTCCACAACTGGCTGTGCCCTAGGGGAGTTCGGCTTCCCGATATTTTTAGAAATTTATATAGGGCTTCAAAAGGGCGAATTATAATAATACATAGGCTTATATGATCGTGTTTTTGTTTTGGGTACGTGAACAGAGGGGGGGGGGGTACAGCCGATGACCCCTCTTTCGATCCCAACAGAGCAGTGTGTTCAATGGTGGTCCACTGTTCAAGTGCCTGAGCTGCTCTCAGACATAGGGGTACCAAGCATTATTAGCCAGAAAACACGCAACATTGGCTCAAAGCTGGTTAAATATTGGCCATCGTCGAAAACGTTGGAAATACATTACACTGGTGCTGGACCAATGCGGCCTATTTGTCGCTCCGCTGAATCAAGACGGTCTTATTCCGGAGAATGCCCAGTAAACACAATAGAAAAACAGCCCTGGTAATGACTATGTGAAGGGAGTGGTGGTGGGAACATAGAGACGTTCGCTCAAAGTTGGTTTGATGTCGCAATTCTCGACTTGTAGTTGATGAGGATGAGTTGAGGTGGATTAAAAATTAAAGAAAATTACCACGTATTGGTAAACTAGTTTCATGGAAATTGTCGCTCTAAAACCCTTAGTTGTACGAATATTAAGTATGTTTTCAGGGATGTAAAATGATGCTTTAATGCATCGTGAGGGCTTAAAAGGTTGAGACGCAACTGGGCCAATCTTAATATCGGCAGTTCTGATAATAATATGAAACGATTAACACTTTGAACGCAATGGGTTCCCTTTCCAGGTGACATGGGTGGGAGGTTAACTCAATGTGTACGTCATGATTGCCCACCGTCTGTGACCCTGACCCGGCATTAGGTCATCATTGGGTCAACTTCCTGAGTTAACTGTGTAAGCTTCAAATTGGAGAGGGAAATGTATGGTGTTGTATGATTTCACGGTTTGAAATCTCGCTCGCTTCGCCCTTTCGTAGCTCCGCACTTTAGCTGTTTCGCATCGCCCTTTCGTAGTTCCGTATCTCTCTTTCGTAGTTTCGCTCCGCCCTTTTGTTCTTTCGCAGTCTCGCACTAACGTAGTTTTGCCCTTTCATTGTTTCGCTGTTTCACAATTTTGTACGTTCGTTGTTTCTGGCTGTTTCTTTTTTCGCGATATTGCCACAGTGTGTAAAAAGCGACGCAGTGCAATATTCTCACACTTCCCCTTTATTACAGCATTTCGAGTACGTTATGTGTACCACACACACTGCAACAACAATAGTGCGAAAATGCGAAACAACGAAAGTGAGAAACAACGAAAAGAAAAACGAGAGTGTTATGCGAGCAAAACAACGAAACTGCGACACAGCGAACCTGCGAAACAACGAAAGGGTGGGATGGCCCTATCCGGACACCATAGAAAAGTGACTGAAAATTGCTTTTCTTCGCTTTCTGTATATTTTGGCAATATCGCAACAGAAAAAAACCCGAAGGAGTATGCCCGACTCTCCTAGAATACCGTCTTTGGCGTTGGTCCAATATTGCACAAATTAATGTTATACAAATGTTGTGTTTACTGGGTTTAAAATGTGCTATACTACATGCAACCCAGCACACTCCATGCCTTTGGATAGTTCAGAGCACCAAGATATAAGGGGGCCACCATTCAATTACTAGGGGGTGTGTTAAGTTTTTTAATTGTATAAATTATTTATTTCACTTTCCTGCAAAACGCTATTTTTTTAACACTCTCCGTCAAGCAAAACATTTACTTCAGTTTGTGTGTAGATATATTTATTTCACTTTCTTTTGATTTTTTATCTGTCTACGAAATTTGGATCCCAAACTACGTCTTGTATTGGTCTGGAGGTTAAAGAGTCGAACGAATCGAGGCTTATGGTTAATTTACTGATGCCGAGCGAAGTGAGGGTTGAATGTTTTTACGTGGGTATTAAATGATGTTGCTGATTTAAGTTTATCTACTTATTAATTTCAAATTTATTTTAGAGTTAAATATTTATTAAACATGTTCTTCAGGAAAATATTCATTTCACCAAAAATTGCGTCTGAAAATAATTTGTAATCAAATAGTGGCCCCCTAAGTAGTCCTCAAAATTCGATTCCTTTGCTATGTAAGCACTGGTAACCAAAGTGGAGTGTAGCATTTTACAAAATTAAGGTGTTCTAAAATCACCCCAAGTGTCGTGACATGCCTGTACTTACTGTATAGCTACATAACCCTGGCCGCTGGCAGTTTGTGGCTAAGTCCGCCGCATGTAATGCTCATCATATTCATCATATTATATTATCCCACAGCTTTCCAGAGGTCGAGTACTTCGAAATATGTATAGAGGGTGTCATGGCCGGCTGGTCACAGATCCAAATCGGCTTGAATATCACTCTTTTCAAATGCGTATCCGTGAACAAAACAGTGGTCCAGTGAACACAATACGTTGGTCCATTGTTGGTTTAATGCTGGCCTGCCGTCTGTGACGGCGGGCCAGCATTAAACCAGCAATGGGCCAATGTGTCGTGTTTCCTTGAGACACTATACATACATGCACGACCAGGGCGGCTTTAGTGGGCAATACTGCACGCCTGTCACGCCGGAGCTGGCAGGCTCGCTCCTCGCTCTGGTATTAACTCTTAACCCTTAAAGCCCCGAATTTATTTTAGCCATGGAGACCAAAGGGCTGAAATTATCATAAACGTCTTAGTCAGCTCTTTCTGATCCATTTGAATACATATGTTATGAGTCTACGACCATTAGACATATGTTCATTCTTACAGTGCGTGTATCGACTTTAGACGTCATAGTCCCAGAGCTAAGGGGGTTTTGTTTGTGTTGAAAGGTCCATACGATCTAAGAGCTCCACCTATAGTGAAATTTTCTCAGGAATCCGAATCTGCGCGTCTTACAAAAATTATCCTGTCCAAAAGTACCGTAAAAACCCTTTAAACACTAGTACCGTCAAAATCGCAAACCGCAATTTGAAATATTGCGTATGAAGTGATTGTTTGCTAAAATTGTGATAATTTTCTATTTAAATATTTTTTTTATTATTTATTATCCTCACATATGACACAGGCTTTCACATGGATGTAAAATATTTTGTGTCTGATCAATGTCAAATTCACAATATAGCTTTAAGTTGGTATTTTAACACGTAATTTTACTCATTTTTCATACTTTTTCACTAAATAGACAAAATACTTTTCTCTCAGCCGATTTTTGAATAGTATAAATGTTTATTTTTGATTCAAACATGTTCTAGAACTATTGTTGACTTAAAATTAACCCATTTGGAATAAAAATAATGAGTTATGTGAACATATTACTCGCCTTTTTCGTAAAATTAGCCGTAAAATTAGCTCGCTTTTCTTCAGGCTCGGGAAAATTGACCATATCTCACATTTTTGCCCACTGAGTAGTCAAATTTTGAGCTATATCAATATGTTTGATATCAATAGAAAGCTACTGGCACATGCCTTCACATGGATGTAAAATATATTGTGTCTGATTATTGACAAATGCACAAGAAAGCTTTAAGTTGGTATTTCAACCCTTAATTTGACCATTTTTCATACTTTTTCAGTATATCGTCAAAATACTTTTTTCTCAGCTTGTGTGTATAATAAATATTTAGTTTTGATTCAAACATGTTCGAGAACTATTGTTGACTTGAAATAAACCCATTTGGAATAAAAATAGTGAGTTATGTGAACATATTATATACTTTTTTGGTTAGACGTAAAATGTGCGCGCTTTTCTTTGGGCTCAGGAAAATTGTATGTATCTCACAGTTTTGCCCAATGAGTAGTCAAATTTTGAGCTATATCAATATATTTGATATCAATAGAAAGCTACTGACACAGGCCACGGATGTATAATATTTTGTGTCTAATCTTTGACAAATGCACAAGAAAGCTTGAAGTTGGTACTTTAACCCATTAATTTTACCTATTTTTCATACTTTTTTAGTACATAGTCAATATACTTTTCTCTCAACTGATTTTTGTGTATAATAAATATTTAGTTTTGATTCAAACATGTTCCAGAATTATTGTTGTCTTAAAATAAACATATTTGGAATATAAAAAATAATGAGCTATTCGAACATATTACACTTTTTGGGTTAGATGTAAAATTTGGGCACTTTTCTTCCAGCCCGGGGAAATTGACAGTGTTTCACATTTTTGTCCAATGAGTACCCGGTACCCAAAATAAAAAAATGTACCAACATCTTTGATATCAGTTAAAAGTAACTATCAAGGGCTTTAACGTGGATACATAATATTTTATTTCTGTTAAATACGAAATGTACAAAATATTAAACGCTAACTTTGTATTTTATCCCTCCATTTGAACAATTTCCAGCGTTTTCTTAGTGAATACCAGTAAGCCTTCTCGCTCTTGTTAACCTCATATGGTATAAATGTTTGTTATCACTTTTACATTCTCTGGAGCCATTTTTCAAAAGTTATCTTGACGATTGAAGAAGTAATCACAGCCATTTTTAAAGTTATCTTAGCCACTACAAGTTATCTTAGACACTGAAGAAGTGATCATCACAAATTTAAACGTCATCTCAGCCACTAGAAATGTGATCTTGGTCACGGAAGAAGTTATCACAGCGACTTTAAAAGTTATCTCAGTCACTACAAAAGTGATTTTGGCCACTGAAGAAGTGATTACAACCACTTTAAAAGTTACCTCAAACACTACAAAAATTATCTTGGCCACTGAAGAAGTGAACACAGCGACTTTAAAAGTTATCTCAGCCCCTACAAAAGTGATCTTGGTCACTGATAAAATGATCACAGCAACTTAAAAAGTCATCTCGCCAATGCAACAGTTATCTTGGCGAGTGAAGAAGTGCTCACAGCCACGTTAGAAGTTATCTCAGCCACTACAAAGGTGATCTTGGCCACTAACAAACTGGTGTGAGCCAATTTACAGGTTATCTAAGCCACTACAAAGTCATCTGGGCCACTGAAGAAGTGATCACAGCCACTTTGAAAAATATCTGAGCGACTACAAAAGTGATCTTGACCTGTGAAGAAGTGGTTACAATAACTTTGAAAGTTATCTCTGCCACTATAAAAATGATCTTGGCCACTGACGAAGTGCTCACAGCGACTTTAAAAGTGATCTCAGCCACTACAACAGTGATCTTGGCCACTGAAGAAGTTATCTCAGCCACTACAAAAGTGATCTTTGCCACTAACAATCTTATGTCAGCCCGTAAAAGTGATCTTGGCCACAAAAAACTGATCTTGTCCTCCGTAGAAGTGATCACATTCACTTTAAAAGTCATCTCAGCCGATACAAAGGTGATATTGGCCACTAATAATCTTATGTCAGTCCCTAAAAAAATGATCTAGGTCACTACAAAAGTGATCTTGACCACTTAAGAAGCCATTTTAAAGATCATCCCATTCGCCATAAAGCTGATCTTGGTCACAAGCAAACTGATCTTGTCCACCAAAGAAGTGATCACAGCAACTTTGTAGTGGTTAAGATAACTTAAGTGGCTGTGATCATTTCTTCAGTGGCCAACATCACTTTGTAGTGGCTTAGATAATTTTGTCAGTGGCTGAGAACAGTTTGTTACTGACCAAGATCACCTTTGCAATGGCTGAGATAACCTTTAAAGTGGCTGTGATCACTTCTTCAGTAGCCAAGATCAATTTTGTAGTGGCTGAGATAACTTTGAAAGTGGCTATGATTACTTCTTCAGTGGCCAAGATCACTTTTGTAGTGGCTGTGATAACTTTTAGAGTCGCTGTGATCACTTCTTCAGTGACTAAGATCATTTTTTTGTGGCCAAGATCACTTTTACGGGCTGACATAAGATTGTTAGTGGTCAGGATCACTTTTGTAGTGGCTGAGATAACTTTTACTGTGACTGAGATCACTTCTTAAGTGTCCAAGATCACTTTTGAAGTGGCTGAGATCACTTTTAAAGTCGTTATAAGCACTTCGTCAGTGGCCAAAATCAATTTTATAGTGGCAGAGATAACTCTTAAAGTTATTGAACCCACTTCTTCAGTGGCCAAGATCACTTTTGTAGTCGTTTAGATATTTTTAAAAGTGGCTGTTATCACTTCTTCAGTGGCCCAGATCACTTTGTAGTGGCTTAGATAACCTTTAAATTGGCTGACACCAGTTTGTAAGTGGTCAAGATCACCTTTGTAGTGGCTGAGATAACTTCTAACGTGGCTGTGATCACATCTTCACTCGCCAAGATAACTTTTGCATTGGCGAGGTAACTTTTTAAGTTGCTGTGATCACTTCATCAGTGGCCAAGTTCACATTTGTAGTGGATGAAAAAACTGTTAATGTCGCTGTATTTACTTCTTCAGTGGCCAAGATAGCTTTTGTAGTGGTTGAGGTAACTTTTAAGATGGTTGTTATCCCTTCTGCAGTGGCCAAGATCACTTTTGTAGTGGCTGTGATCACTTCTTCAGTCGTCAAGATAACTTTTGAAAAATGGCTCCAGAGAATGTAAAGTAATAACAAACATTTATACCATATAAAGTTAACATGAGCGAGAAGTCTTGATGGTATTGACCAAGAAAACGTTGGAAATTGTTCAAATGGAGGGATAAAATACAAAGTTAGCGCCTAATTGTTGTACATTTCGTATTTAACATAAATAAAATATTATGTATCCACGTTAAAGCCCTTGATAGTTACTTTTACCTGATATTAAAGATTTTTTTAAATTTGGTTAACCAGTACACATTGGGCAAAAATGTGAAACACTGTCAATTTCCCCGGGGGGGGGGGGAAGAAAAGTGCCCAAATTTTACATCCAACCCAAAAAAGTGTGTAATATGTTCAAATAGCTCATCATTTTTTATTCCAAATGGGCTTATTTTAAGTCAACAATAATTCTATGTTTGTATCAAAACTAAATATTTATTATACACAAAAACCAGTAGAGAGAAAAGTATTTTGACTATGTACCGAAAAAGTATGAAAAATAGGTAAAATTAAGTGGCAAATTATCAACTTCAAGCTCTCTTGTGCATTTGTCAAAGATTAGACAAAACATATTTTACATCCATGGCCTGTGCCAGTAGCTTTCTATTGATATCAAATATATTGATATAGCACAAAATTTGACTACTCATTGGGCAAAACTGTGAGATACATACAATTTTCCTGAGCCCATAGAAAAGCGCGCAAATTTTACGTGTAAACAAAAAAGCATGTAATATGTTTACATAACTCACTATTTTTATTCCAAATGGGTTTATTTTAAGTCAACAATAGTTCTAGAACATGTTTGAATCAAAACTAAATATTTATTATACACAAAAATTAGTTGAGAAAAAAGTATTTTGACTATTTACTGAAAAAGTATGAAAAAGGTCAAATTAAGGGTTAAAATACCAACTTAAAGTTTTCTTGTGCATTTGTCAATGATTAGATACAAAATATTTTACATCCATGTGACGGCCTGTGCCAGTAGCTTTCTATTGATATCAAATATATTGATATAGCTTAAAATTTGACCACTCAGTGGGCAAAAATGTGAGATCTGGTCAATTTTCCAGAGCCTGAAGAAAAGCTAGCTAATTTTACGTCTAACGAAAAAAGCGAGTAATATGTTCACATAACTTATTATTTGTATTCCAAATGGGTTAATTTTAAGTCAACAATAGTTCTAGAACATGTTTGAATCAAAACTAAACATTTGTACTATACAAAAATCGGCTGAGAGAAAAGTATTTTGTCTATTTAGTGAAAAAGTATGAAAAATGAGTAAAATTACGTGTTAAAATACCAACTTAAAGCTATTTTGTGTATTTGTCATTGACCAGACACAACATATTTTACATCCATGTGAAAGCCTGTGTCATATGTGAGGATAATAAATAATTAAAAAAATATTTAAATAGAAAATCACCACAATTCTAGCAAACAATCACTTCATACGCAATATTTCAAATTGCGGTTTGCGATTTTGACGGTACTAGTGTTTAAAGGGTTTTTACGGTACTATTGGACAGGATGATTTTTGTAAGACGCGCAGATTCGGATTCCTGAGAAAATTTCGCTATAGGTGGAACTCTTGGATCGTATGGACCTTTCAACACAAATAAAACCCCCCTAGCTCTGGGACTATCAGAGTCTGACGTCTGCAGACGTCAGATTCTGACGACTAAAGACGATGCCCGCGCTGTAACGGTTAAACCGCTGAGCGCGACAATAATCTGATAATCGTTTTCAATCCGTTTTATTTGCCATTTAAATCGCAGTTATTGGGAGCGAAATGTTTGTTTAAACATGAAGATTTGCACATTTTTCAGCCTAAATTTATACAAATAGGAATAGTTTTCACTATGAGTTACCTTCTATTCGGTGAAAATTTAAATGATTTATTTCAGCGGTTTAATGGTTAAAACTTCAATACTAATAAAATTGGAAATCGTACTGGCAATATATATATACATATGTAGGAGCTATTTTCCCCAAAAACGTTTAGTTTACCATTATTTTGTATGGCAGGTGTGACGCGTGCACGATGCTACTATTTTTTAGCTTTATTTTTTTAACAAATCCAGCTAGTCCGGCAGCCATGGTGGTATACCTGGACTTGGAGTATATAGTTTTTTTCTTTACAGAATACTGCTGCCCAGAACCCCTGTTTGAAGATTCCGGAGGGTGTGGAGGTGTCACCCTTGGGCAATTTTAGTTATTCACGTTTTTTTCAAAATGGCCGCCAAGAGCCATAGTAGAAATATAACTTTTTCAGATTTTGGCCTAGAAATATGTATAATACCACTTTTCTAAATAAATTGACCACGAGAAATTCATTTCCGGCATTATTTTTTAATATAGAAGTCGCCGTCGTGCATAAATCCAAGATGGCCGCCACTACTCAACCAAACCAACAAGTAGGCCCTACATTTCTGAGCAGAAACAAGTGTGAAACTACATTGCTAGCCAAACGTTCTCTGTGGATTAATTTTGTACATGGATTAAGCGAGATCATATATAATAAAAATTATGAGAGCACGATCAAAACAAAAACGTAATAACAGCCATAATATTGGTAGAACAATATTTACTGCAGCAACGACATACAGGCAACTGCTCATGTAGCCTATTCACCATATATATAGATATATATAATTAAGAAGGGCTATATAAAATATAATTACCATCAATCTATAATGACTGTTTATACCTTCTGACCTCAGTTGTCATGAACATTGTAAATTATATGCCGGCCTATACGTACATTAAAATCACCGAACATCATAACTTCACTTTAAAAACTAAAAAAGGTGCCGACAATTATGCCTCGGCTGCAGAGCTTAATTTGCATAAACCGACAGGAGGAATTGGTCAATGTCTTTATATATGGGAAGTGATGAACTTGAAGCCTGACCAATATTTTGGAGAAAATAATTGTATTGGGACTATTGTGTGCTATAGGCCTAGATTAGTCTATATTAGAGTCTAGTGTTATGCCTCCAAATGCGATAGCCTTTGTAAAGTCAGAAGTAGGCTTAGAAAGTTGTATACCGGTACCAGGTACCTGTACATAAATGTCATGCTTCTAATGATACAAAATGTGAATTGCCAATGTAGTGGTGGCGACCATCTTGGATTTATGCCCGAATTAAGCTTCTGAATAAACAAATAATGCCGGAAATGAGTTTCTCGTGGTCAATTTAGCTGGAAAAGTGGTATTATACATATTTCTAGGGCTGAAAGTGAAAAAGGTACATTTCCACTGAGGCTATTGGTGGCCATTTTGAAAAACGTGAATAACTAAAATTGCCCAAGGGTGACACCTGCACACCCTCTGGATTCTTTAAGTGGGGGGTCTGGACAACAATATTCTGCAAAGAAAAAACTATATACTCCAAATCCGGGTTAGAGCAAAATAAGGGACTTGGCTGCCGGACTAAGATGTTATCTAAATAAAAAAGATAAATGTTTAAACATAAAAACATGATGACAGTAACAGAATTTTGTACCACGCTGGTGTGGCATAGAAAACTAGACGTAACCATTATCATGACTATGAAAAAAAGGTGATTTTGTGAAAAAGAAGATATATACAAAAACAGTGCAGACATGTGATTCATAATAAATGACAGTACAGATGCGACTCTAGAGTTGGTTTTCTTTGTAAATAGCGGACATTTCCATCAACCATTCACTAAAATCAGTCAGCTAGATCAGTGGGTCAAACAAATTTATCAAACTAGTTTATTCGGATTATTACTCATGCTGCATAAAATGTAGGCGTAAATGTATTTTTTTTTTCTCTACCTATCTGGCCCTTCAGATGAGCTGTTAAATCCAAACATATTACATGGGTAACACTTCATATTCATGCTACATTTTAAAATTCGATATTGCATCTGAAGCTAGGCATATATCATGACGTTCAGGGCTAAATGGATTGTCCAAAATATTATGTAAACAACTACATCTATACACGTGTATTTTATGAAACATGATCCGATCCGAAAGCTGTTTCATTATTTCGTCGGGTCTATCGGACTGATTTCAATGAATGGTTGATTGATATTTCGACTTCGATTTGTATTTTTTTATGGATACAAAATTACCGGGTGTATTTGGTAGAAATCATATAATCTGTATGTGTTTGTTAGAGCAATTCATCAAAAGTAGGCCAGGGTACAGACCCCACCCAAAGCACAATGAAAGTTTGTGAGGGATTGTACCCCGCCCAGTATTTTCTTTATTACAGCTGGGAAACGATGAGAAGTCATAATAGTGGTGCACTGTTCACACCTGTTACGACTTTTCCCTAGCTGTACGACTTTTGTGCTTACGGCACGTCCGCAGAAGTTGAGCCTTCTATAATATGATGATATGAGGGCTAACAGCAGGAAGCGTCCCGGCGCGTCCACAGAAAGTTGAAAAATGTTCAACTTTTGTCGGGGGGGGGGGGCAGCTTACGACTTTTTTCTTGCCAGCCAATCACGCACTGGTTCTCGTCACGTGGCAAAACATGGTAAATAGTGTTGTTTACTTGGCTGCGCACATGTTTTCCTGGTAGCGATGTATATATGACCAAGAAGTCCCCTTTCTAGATTTACAGGTCTAATTTACACAGAGATGACTGGGGTGTATTCCAACCAACTTTCAGTAATTCTACTACCCTGAGATGCTACTGTATCTACTGTGTACACTTGATACACTTGTGGATAAAAATCCGGGTTAATAGGTTAAAAGGAGGTCATGCTTATACATGTACATGTATACATACATATACATTACCTTACTCATCACGTCTGTACAAAACCACCTTAAATTGTGGGACGAATCGTCATCCAACTACAAGGATGACGTCATGAAGAAGAATGCTTGGCGGTCCATAGCCAGAGAATTAAAGAAAACTGATAAGATAAACATAATGTAATTTATATGTAGCGATTTATTCTTCAAATATATAAGTTGTTAATATATATATATATGTGGTAGCCCTGCAAACACCAGATGTCGGCCAAGAACTTAAATACAGTTGGTGACACACGAAAATAATTTTGAAACCTTTTTCCATACAGTCTCACCTCCTAGACTAGCCGGTGATTTTCCCCGTATCTCTCTCGTTTTTTCAAGATTTCGTGCACTAATTTTGTTCTGATTTGTGGGCGTTTTTTCTTTCGGTGTAATACAGCAGCAATAAGTAAGATATATTCTTCTCCCAGCGCGTCGAAAATACTTGTTACCATCATGGATTTAGAATTTCTTCTGACGTTAAGCTAAACGTAGCAAGTGGTCAGCCACGTGTGTTGCAGATGTCACAACAAATGTTGTTTTATGGTAGCGTCCGCGTCCGCGTTTTGTCGTAACATATGTGAACAGACTCGCGCGTTAAGTCGTAAGCGTTTTGTCGTCGGCCGCGCCGCTAGGGGACAGTCGTAACAAGTCTGAGCGGGACTTGTGGTGTACTATGTTCGTCACAGATCTACATAATTGATGTAGGGTCCCGGTAGATTGTGTGACACAGTCGGAAAAAATAATTGTGGACGGCGTCGGCGTAGCACAACATTGGATCAAAAGTTTCATAATCACACATAGCTCCAATAAATCATTACAAAGTGACCAGAAATAAATAGTAAATTGACATTGAACAGTGCTCTGCTTGCTGGAAGTGAAGGGGATAACTAAATGTTTTAATTTGAGATCATCACAAATCTTTTAGTTATAGCTCATTTCGCTTCATTTGAATACCTATGTTATGGATCTACGGCCATTAGAAATATTTTATTTATTATTATTACCGTGCGGGGATAGACTTTAAACGTCAGCTTTTGGCGTCTACATAGGGCCTACGTCAATGCTGACGTCCCCGCACTGTAAAGATTTAAACCAATAGTTAACGTCTCTATGTTTGCACATTGAAACTACTGAATTCGAGTGACATAAACGACAATACCCTTGTTGATCGGTATGTATGTAGTGCATTAATGCACCCAGGAAGGTAGCGTGCTCAGCCTCAGACCGCCAGGGCTCGAATTACGATTCCTGAATGTGGAGGGCAGTGTCATCTCATTCATCTCTCTATCCTCAGATGGTTCTCCTGGCCCAATTTAGCCTATATGTGAACAAAGGTGCCCTAAAACCCCATTCATTTTATTTTATTTACCGCTCTACATAGTTATGATTCAGTTAATAAACGTTCGTAACTATGATTTAAGACTGTCATGCTCTTAGCCCTCAATGAGCCTGTCATGCTGATAGCTCTCAATAAGCCTGTCATGCTCATAGCCCTCTATAAGCCTGTCATGCTCATATCCGTCAATAAGCCTGTCATGCTCATAGCTCTCAATATCAAGCCCGTCATACTCATAGCCCTCAATAATACGCCTGTCGTGCCCATAGTTCTCAATAATAAGCCTGTCATGCTCATGGCTCACAATAATAAGCCTGTCATGCTCATAGCTCTCAATAATAAGCCTGTCATGCTCATGGCTCTCAATAATAAGCCTGTCATGCTCATAGCTCTCAATATTAAGCCTGTCATGCTCATAGCTCTCAGTAAAAAGCCTGTCATGCCCATGGCTCTCAATAATAAGCCTGTCATGCTCATAGCTCTCAATGATAAGCCTGTCATGCTCATGGCTCTCAATAATAAGCCTGTCATGCTCATACCTCCCAATAATAAGCCTGTCATGCTCATAGCCCTCAATAACAACCATGTCTTGCTCATAGCTCTCAATATTAAGCTTGTCATGCTCATAGCCCTTAATAATAAGCCGGTCATGCTCATGGCTCTCAATAATAAGGCTGTCATGCTCATAGCCCTCAATAATAAGCCGGTCATGCTCATGGCTCTCAATAATAAGGCTGTCATGCTCATAGCTCTCAATAGTAAGCCTGCCATGCTCATAGCTCTCAATAGTAAGCCTGTCATGCTCATACCCTTCAATAATAAGCCTGCCGTGTTCATAGCCCTTAACAATAAGCCTGTCATGCTCATAGCCCTCAATGATATGCCTGTCGTGCTCATAGCACTCAATAATAAGCCTGTCATGCTAATAGCTCTCAATAATAAGACTGTCATACTCATAGCCCTCAATAATAACCATGTCATGCTCATTGATCTCAATAATACGCCTGTCATACTCATAGCGCACAATAGTAAGCCTTTCATGCCCATTGCTCTCAATAATAAGCCTGTCATGCCCATGGTAACTTTCTTCTCTAGTAGCTTTATTTAATTTAAGTATGGAACAGTCTAAAGTTCCCGCTTCTTGGAAATTGGCCAACGTTATACCTGCTCATTAAAAAGGTGACAGGGACCCTGTTTCTAATTACAGACCAATTTCTCTATTAAGTATTGTATCAAAAGTGTTGGAAAAATGTATTCACAACCATCTTAATATAATTACCAATAATCTGATTTGCTCTAAACAACACGGTTTTATAAAAGGCGAATCTTGCCGTACCCAACTAACGGGTGTTTACCATGAAAATGGTTCTTATCTGGACAGTTCAATTCAAACTGACATAATATATTTAGACTTCAGCAAAGATTTTGACAGTGTATCGCATAGACTGCTACTTCATAAATTAAAAATGTATGGTTTTAATGGTAGATTGCTAGCCTGGTTTACCTCCTATCTATCTGATAGGAAACAGAGAATGATATAAATAATTTATATGATTATAGAATACGTTGGGGATTAAAATTCAGTTTTGAGACATGTACTATGTTATATGTTACCAGGAAGAGAGTTCCTATTGATTTTACTTATACTATCAACAATTGATCAGTCCACGGAGTGCATTCTATGAAGGATCTTGGTGTTTCTGTAACTAGTGATTTGTCATGGAATTCTCATGTAAATACATTAGTATCCGAATGTAACAGAATGATGGGGATGATAAAAAGTTGTGTTATTTTTAGTTTTATTTATGTAAACAACTTCTAATATGTATACACTCTCACTCTAATTTAATCAAGAAAAAGCTTTTTTGAACTGCATTTTACATTGACTGAGTTAAAATTTCAGTTTTAATTACAATAATAAGACAGAAAGCAGAATTCAGTCAACTGAGCAATGTTTTTGTGTTCAACTAAGAAACGTTGTTTTTTTGTGGTAAAGATGTCTACATAAGCGAATACTCTCTCAATCTAATTTAATAAAAGACAACTTCTTTAACTACATTTCACATTTATAGAGTTACGTTTTTAGTCGTAATTGCATTAGTGAAACAGAAAGCTAAATTTAGTCAATTCAGCAACGTGTCTCATATACGTTGTTGAGTTGACCGAAATAATAATGTTGCTGAGTTGAATACGGCCAGCATGGGACGATCTCAGGTTTAATGTATTTAAAATAGATGTCTCATTGCCCACCAATGCGGTAGGGGGGTGGCCATCATTATCAAGCAATTTGTTCAGTTTAACATGCTTTCAATGATTTTTTTGCTAAATTATAAACGTTTCTGAGTTGACACATATGATGAATAGGGGGGCCTACGTTTCAGGGGTGATTGTTTTGGTTATAAAATAGCAGTTCAAATTAAATGTTTACAAATATTCCATCTACCTCAAAATATTGGGACTTTGCAGCTGTCTCTGCGTATATCAAATTAATTGAATGGTATCACACCACGATTTGAGGAGTTTAGATAACACTGGCGTTGCTGAGTTGACCGATTGACGTGAGACAACTTAAAAGTCTCAGTAAATATATCCTTGGCAAATTTTTATATTCAGTTCATATCTGTTTATGAATAAATTTCGTTGTACATAACAATTGCGCTACAAAATAACTCGGGGTCAAGTTATTTCCAAGAGTCTTTGTTTCAGGTGTTATATATTGGGAGACATTCGTTCACAATAGCAAAAATGCATTTAGAGACCCTTTAATTGTATATTCGCCACTGCATTATCCCGATGTAAAATACAGTGAGAGACTAAATCTGCTACCGCTGTAATTTCGAAGAGATTGTGCAGATCTAATTTTCTTTTGTAAATGTTTACATGGACTATGCGCAGTACAATTAGAGGATTTTTAGACACAAATTTACACGACAAATCTCTTCGTTCGACCAGCGCAAATTGCATCTTTCGCCCTAGGCTCTCAAAAACAACGTCGTTCAGACAATCTTTCTTAGCCAGAGATGTGCCCCTGTGAAACAACCTTCCACAGGATATAAGATGCAGTGAGTCTTTGTATGTTTATAAAGTCTTCATTGTTATTTTAATAATTTATTGTGTGATTTTGATGTAGATAATATGTGTTCTTGGTCGGGGACATGCAAATGTTACACGTGTATGTGCAACCGGCCATTATTTGCCCAGTAAATTGCAATTAAGCGCATTTTATTGTTTATTTTATTATTATAATTATTGTTATATTTTATTGAATTTTTATATAAATTGTGGACTACCAGACTTGTATAGATAATATGGTAGCCTACATGTACTGTATATTAAATGTCTGTTTCTGGTGGCCCAGCCATCAATTTTTTACTTTTTTTTACAATTTTTCACTGTTTTGATAATTATATGAGACATACAAATTATAATAGTTGTTTTTTGTGTTGATGGCAAGTAAATAAATAAATAAATAATAACATAGCTCTCAATAATAAGCCTGTCGCGCTCATAGCCCTCAATAATAAGCCTGCCATGCTCATAGCCCTCAATAATAAGCCTGTCATGCTCATAGCTCTCAATAATAAGTCTGTCATGCTGCTAGCCCTCAATGATAAGCCTGTGATGCTCATAGCTCTCAATAATAAGTCTGTCATGCTGCTAGCCCTCAATGATAAGCCTGTCATGCTCATAGCTCTCAATATTAGGTCTGTCATGCTGCTATCCCTCAATGATAAGCCTGTCATGCTCATAGCTCTCAATAATAAGTCTGTCATGCTGCTAGCCCTCAATGATAAGCCTATCATGCTCATAGCTATCAATAATAAGCCTGTCATGTCCGTATCCCTCAATAAGAAGCCTGTCATGGTCATAGCTTTCAATAATAAGCCTGTCATGCTCATATCTTTCAATAATAAGCCTGTCATGCTCATAGCTCTCAATAATAAGCCTGTCATGCTCATAGCCCTCAATAATAAACCGGTCATGCTCATAGCCATCAATAAAACGTCTGTCATGCTCATAGCCCTCAATAATAAGCCTGTCATGTTCATAGCCATCAATAAAAAGTCTGTCATGCTCATAGCCCTCAATAATAAGCCTGTCATACTCAAAGACATCAATAAAAAGTCTGTCATGCTCATAGCCCTCAGTAATAAGCCTGTCATGCTCATAGCCATCAATAAAAAGTCCGTCATGCTCATAGCCCTCAATAATAAGCCTGTCATGCTCATAGACCTCTAATATAGGATCTAATCTAACAAGATACACTGTATTCAGAAGCAATCTATTTGGTTTTATAGTGATTTTAACCACCAAAGCGTCGACTTTAGACCTCAGAATCTGACGTCTATAGACGTCCGATTCTGACGTCTAAAGTCGGTCCTTGCGCTGAAAGGGTTAATATAAATCTACAGTACTTGCTCTCACAGGATATATAAGTACTCACCACAGCCCTTCTCGTCACTGAAATCAAAACAGTCCACCTCTCTATTGCACCAGTAATCGCTATTCATGCATTCTCCTGAGCCACACCGAGTCCGATTCGTTGCACAAACTGAAAACAAAATAGAGTTGCAGCGTAAAATCTCGGCGCCGGTTTAAATATAGACCAGGAATTTAATCCCAAAAGGGGTTTAAAAATCAAGTAAGGGGGGGACGGAATACTACAAGCTGTCACCCATTTCTATGCTGGTCCAGGTCCCTCCTGGTCAATTTAAGTCCGTATGACACTTGATATTTCCTCATAATTAGACCTATTTTGTGAAAGCCTCTCAATACAAATTAGCCGACTATATTGCAAAAATTGAAAATTGCAAATAGAATTGAATTTAGAATCACTAGAGCCTTCATAGAAGTATCCAAATTTGAAGATGAATGAATCACATCATATGTGCCCGGATGACACTTGATATCTTGATTTTTCGCATAAATTTGACCTATTTTGTGAGTAAATACGATATTATACGAAAACAACAAAATCGTTAATAATAGTTCATACAGAATTGCTACAGCATTCATAAAGATGTCAAAGTGTGCACATTAATGAGGCACGGCATATTATTACAATTTAATTATTAATTGTTTGCTTTCTGATGTTGTAAATGACAAAAATAACAGTAAAATACCAAAAATGTACTTGGAAAGAATCCTCAAAATATGTCCTTAAAGAGATGCCTTACAAGCTGTGAAACATTCAAGTCGAGTATTGTGCTATAGTCTACCCTGGGCATTCAGAGCCCAAATGACCCTTGACATATTTATTTTCTGATAACTATAACTTATTTTGTGAAAGTACTCAATTAGATTCGACTGATTATACAATAAAACACTGTAAATGTCGAAATGACACATCATATTAAAACACTTTATGTAATAATTGTTTGCGTTGTAAAAGGCAAACAAAATACAAAAAAGAACAATTCTCATTGTTGACATTGAGATGCATGAAAATTATGCAAGAAATAAACCCTGGGCAGTCAGTAGGAGTGGAAATCCCGTGAGGGCGAATGGAGGGAAACCCATTGCCCTGCTTAGTGCCAGGATTAATATAATTAATATAAATTTGTTAACCATGGCATGAAAAAAAGACTCAAATGGCGAAATAAGTATTATCTGCTTTAGACTGTTAGAATGTGTTATTTTATTATGTACTTTGGGCTAAGGCCTTGTCTACGAAATAAACAACATTACATTGCAATACCAGACGTCCAGTAATATTAAACGTTGTTTCGGGCAGTCTTATGTATTCTGCCAACGTTTATTCATTCACCCCAGCAGTTACATTTTAAGCACACTGTTATTGTGGGCCTAGCACGAGAGCCCACACAGAAAAGTGCTGCTAAAAAACCTCACCACAACAAGTCGTGGGATCTCATTGGCCTTGGGAGGACATAAATTCAATAGCTGGTTCTCACATTTCAGAGCCAACTTCATAAAAGAGATCCAGTAAGAATAGTCGTACACCTATAAGTGTGTGTAATTATATCTTGATGGTTTCCACATAGCTTATAATTTTAAAAATGTCATCAGACACAATGTTATGACTCAGGACTACAAAACATTTGGGGCCAAATACAACTGAGAACAACACGATGACTAAATTGTACAGATAATCTTATTAATACTCTCCATGTTGTGCCATGTTGCTGTGATTTGCCAAATATGATCATGCCAAATATACACCCTGGGGTACTGTTTATGCTGCTGACACAGACCAGCTAGAAAAATCTTACCTAGATATCTAGCAGCAATTTAGAGTTGGGCTTGGAGCATGTAAACAAAGTTGGGAAAGACCTAATTGGCATAACACAGTCAGATAATGCAAGAGATGCAACTTTGACTTGGAAACTGATGACACATACAACTTTTTCTTCCAACAAACAACTTTGAAAATCAAGAGTCAGAGTGCACTTGTTGAACAGTCTGTGCAAATTTCCAATCTTGATCACATGAAATAATTAGTGAGCTTCCTTCACACTCAATGTTATTAGGGTATTGCACCTCCCAGACGACACTGTTAAAAAACCTATTTTTTCATTTTAAATGCCCCGAATCTTTTGATTTCAAACTACGCAAGCATTTGCAATAGTGATAGAATTACGCCAATTTTAATGAAATGTGTACCAAGATGCTTAGGACAATATAATGATTTTTAGAAAAAAATCTAAGTGATGAGGTGGTAACACAACCTGCGAAAAAAGGATGATTTTGGCATGATTCCTCTCACACTTTTGATTTATGTCATTACATCGCGGCCTATGTGTCGAAGTATACCTTGCTTACCGAAAGTGGCCATGACGAAGTGATCATGGGACATCCAACTATTAACAGTTACTATAACTGATTTAACGTGCTTTAATACATGAAGTAGTCCATGCATGGATATCTCGAGATCAACGAGTGGACATATTAGTCCATCTGAATGACCTCCTCATATGAGCATGATCTTGATAATAATAACACAACAACACGATGTTAACACGATGGCCCAAGTCCAACGGTTAACCAACATTGATTAAACGTATTATGTCTGCTGGGCATCCATCCGTTAAACGTGAACAATCGAACAAATATTGCAGTGATATTTGATAAAGATTAGTCAAAGTAATATCGTCAGATTGTATCTATAGCTAAGATCAATATATATACTGTATATATAAGGCCCTATATCTTTACAGTTTGTAAAAAGTTTACCTGAAGGCAATATGCACTCGAAAATAAATAAAACTGGCGATATGCTTTCAGATTGGCAATGAGTGACATACACATGTATTTGATAATAATGAATAATCTCGATGTTTACTCTGCAGGGATAGTCTAGTTGCCGCCCATATGTTGCATTTGCTAAACCCTCCAATGTACATTGCTATGATATAAACGTTTTTTGTTGAAACATCGCACATGTGTAGGAGACCTGAAATTAACTTGATCATTTTAGGCAAAAGATGGCCGGCATAGCTGCATTCGTGGTAGAATTAATTTCTTTATTTAAAACTGTAATCAAAGCACCATATCAACAGTGATGGTGGTTTTATATTAGATCATTGACGACGGATGAGTTCCGAAGATCTCTGAGATTTAGATAATGTTACCAGATAAGAGATCGGCAGCTATGAGCTTAGTGACCTTGTACAGAGCAATCTCATTGAAAGTACCAGCCTCATCTTGTTGAAGTTAGTGTCCAGTCTTGAATCTCCCGAGGTAAATAAGCAGTGAGATTTATGCATAGGCCTACAGCAGCATCTTAGTGGCAACAACAGAAACCTGACAAGTTTTGTCTTAGTCTGCCATCCCATGTGTCCGGTTGCCGCATGAGGTTGCCGCACTTTATTTTCCAGATTAGATGAATGTACCGAGTTCTTTCCATGTGTCCGGCAAACGCGTGTGGTAAACGCACCTGTGTTTGAAGATCCAGCAGTGTTGGATTTCTGTGGTTGTCGCATGCATTTGCCGCACGGAAATTCCCTTTTGACGTCATTATTATTATTATTCCAGCAGAGTTCTAAGAAACCCCGCAATAAATATTATGACGTGAGAAGGAAACTCAGTTCCAGTACGCGTTTGCCGCAAGCATTTGCCGGACACATGGAAAGGCAGCTGCATGCGGTTGCAGGGTGCGGTGCGGCAACCGCATGCGGCAACCGAACAAATGGGATGGCGGCCTTAGGCTGCCATTCCATGTGTCCTGTTGCCACATGCGGTTGCCGTACCCTATTTTCCAGATTAGATGATTGTACTTTCCATGTGTCTGGCGAACGCGTGCGGCAAACGCAGGTGCGTTTGAAGATTCAGCAGTGCTGGATTTCTGTGGTTGCCGCATGCGTTTGCCGCAAGGAAATTGCCTTCTGACGTCATTATTTGAGGTGTTTTCCCTTTTCTCCACGTGTTATTCCGGGATCAAGTAACACCTTCAATTTCAAGAGAAAAATGCCACAAAAAAAATTAAAAAAATACCGTTAAGTCCCCACACAACCAGCCGTTTTGAATCCCACTCAACTTTTTCTAGATAGGGCCTGCGCCCCTGGATCCTACATTGATATCTCTACTGACTGAGACGTAGCCTAACTTAAAATCTACTGTTTTAAAAGTTACAACTTTGATAGAGTTGGTGAAACGTCCCACCAAACATGAGGCGTTCAACCAATGTTGGCCCAACATTGGCTAAGTGCTTCGTGTTTTCTGGATTACGAGTTTTTTATCCGTTGCAACAATATACAGTAAATGAAATAATGGATAATGATATATGACGAAACAATGGCATGTCTACTATAGTAAAATGAATGAACATTATTTAACCAAAATTACCTGATCCTCTGAAATAATAAAACATCGTGAGATTTTTTATAAACGTTAAAATAGATAAGGTTTAAAACATCAAAAAATTACGCGTTGCTCACAGTCAGAGGTTAAATCACTTTCACTTTAAAACTGGAGTACATATACAATACTAAGGCCTACTTCATAATATTACTTGTCTCTGTTTTAGATCAAAAGTCAAAGGGTAAATCACAGTCAATTTAAAACTACATGGGTTTCTATATAATGATGTGAAAAAAAAACTAGTAAACAAACAATTAAAACAATCATAGGCCTAGCTTATACATATTGCTAGTCTCTGTTTTGGATCAATAGTCTCTCTGATGAAATTCATTCTTGTTAACATTGGGCCGACTTGTCCGAGGATTTCTTCCATTTTAAATGAAGACATTCTGAATTAATAATGTGAGATCTATCCGAGTCTAGTGCCAGCTCTTGAACTAGATTATGATAAGCACCTTGCTGTTGGCGTTTCCTCAGTATATATTATGCACCCAGTACCGATGCTTTCTTTTATACCTTTCTCCTACGAGGAGCCGTACACTATTTTGGTAATACAATCATGCTACAACTCTTCCTCCATCATCTCTAGCAGATAGATATCTAGCAAATCATCTAAAAATGACATTTTGAGGCTATTTATGTTTATGTTTTACAAATGCACAAATCGTTGCGAGAAAGTTTTAGGTGACCCTTAAATAAATTTGATGACGTAGGAAGGAATCTCAGTTCCCGTACGAGTTTGCTGCACGTGTTTGCCAGACACATGGAAAAGCAGCATGCCGCAACCGGACATATGGAATGGCGACCTTAGACTGTCATTCCATATGTCCAGTTGCCACACGCGTTTGCGGCACCGCACTCGGCAAACGCATGCAGCTGTCTTTTTGCGTGTCCGGCAAACGCGTGCGCCAAGCACGTGCTGGAACTGAGAATCTTCCCTCATCATCATACTTATTGCGGGGTTGCCCAGAACTCGGCTGGAATAATGATAATAGTGATGTCACAAGGGATTTTCCTTGCAGCAAACGCATGCGGTAACCGCAGAAATCCAACACTGCCGCACGCGTTTGCCGGACACATGAAAAGTACATTCATCTAATATGGTGAAAAGGAGCGGCAACCACATGCGGAGACATGGAATGGCAGCCTTAGGTGGAAAAATACATCGAAGGGTCTACATTTCTGAGCTAATCAAGGCTTTTTGTGAACATGGCATTACATGCAATGACAAAGTTCTCCGTTTTTGAAATTCTGTGGCTATATTACCAAGTGTGTTTTGTTCAGTCAACCGGACTACCAATAAAAGACCTCTCCCAAAGACACGAAGACTACCCATACTATGGTGATGGACTTCATGTAGCATCCAGCTGCATTATCGGTTTTCAATCGTACCAGGCTGGCCTGGTTTTTATGGAAAAATACATATTGCACACACAATGGTAAAAAAATCTAGTTAAGATTGTTTTAATTTTCGTGCAGAAAAAGAACATACGATATAAGCTTACCACACTCCGTCTCATCTCTGTGATCGTCACAGTCTATAATGGAATCACATATCCACCCTCTGTCTATACACTCGCCATTGCTGCACGGGGTGTAGCCAAGATCACAATCTGTTTAGATAAAATACGGATTATGATCAGTCTAAGATAAATTACCAGTGCAACAGTTGTACGGTCGCAAAGGGTTTGAGTCCCTTTGTCGGCTTGAATAGTTAAAGCTATGGACCACTTTATGTACATGTATGTTTCTTGTTTTAGTTGTACCCCAGTTGCCTCTATATCTTATATGAAAGATTGCGAAGTCTTAATATACACTTTTTTTCAAGTGATCCACACTGTAGTCTAAATAACCCACACTCTAAAAGAAAGAAGAAATCTCCCCACTCCAACACCCTCCTCTCAAATCACCCTCTTCAATCATAACTCACAATCCTTAAAAATATGTAACAGTAAACAAGAGACGTTGATCCAATTATGGTTGAATGTTTGTCCAGCGTCGTAGACGGCGGTCCAGCATTAAACCACTATTTGCTCAACATCATATTTTTGCTGGGATATGTCACCGCAGCCCGCATACCACCGCAACCCCCAACTTCAAGTGGGTGAAAATACTCGTATTTTTTTTAATTTGAAACCAAATATTTACAAATCTTGGTGTTCAAATTAATTCCCAATAACAGTCAAATAAAGTGATGCATCGCTGTTTAATGGTTAAAAAAGATCAAAACAACATATCAAATTACAATTTTACATTTACTCGTTTTAGAAAAAAAAAATTGTATTGAAACAACGTTAAAATACAAAATATTTCTATATTTTTAAAGTGGGTATAATATGTCTCTTAATATTCGACTCACGCGGTTCGAATCCTGGTTTCATGTGAGCTAGAATGTTAGGTATAATAGAGGCAGCAGCACCCATCATGGCATGTATGTCATCATCAAGGCTTCCCAATTTGGGCATCAAGAAGGCTTCTGCTCTCTCCGGCGTGCTCTCTGTAACATGGAGAAGAAACACAACAAATCAGTAACTGCAACCACATGAACATGCTTGATTTTTCGTGTGATAATGAGAATTGTAGTAAAATAGATTTTTAAAGAAGTCATATTGAAACTGTATCATGCGCATGTACGGGTGATTCTTTGTCAAACACACTTTTTTATGAAGAAAACAAGAAATATAGCAAAAAAGTATATAGTTTTTGTTTCACCAGCACAACAGTCTAAGTCATGTGCGTTTAGTTACATTACTAAGCTCAACGACCCTTGTATTTTAGAGAAGATAAAGTTGTTGGTGGTGTGGATGTATGTCACTTCTGTTACTGGGCATTTTGGTTAAATATTACCACATATAACTTATTAAACTGTTTATTTTTGCAACCAGATATATGAATATAGTACAGCGATGACAGTGTGGATTGCAATGGAGCAGCAATATGACTAGTTATTTTTATGTTAACTTATGTAGAGTCACTACACAAATTTAAAATGTCAAAAGTAGCAGATATTGCACATTTCGACATAACTAGTACAATTGTTACCAAGTTAAACAGATTTATATTTACATTTTGTATTATGTGACATCATCCAATTGAATAATTTAGAGGTGCTGTAAGATCATAGTTTGATGCCAGAGTCTTGCAACGCACCTGAATGTGCTTACTTATCCAGGTCACCAGAGCCGTAACTCAGGCATGAAATAAAAACAAAAATGTCCATCATTTGAGATGACAGGACATGACTAGATGATGGCGTGACAGGCTAATTCTCCTGCCCACGGCTTATTCTCTCAATCATTAAGATAAAGTTAATTGTTTGGTCAGTTCGACAGTGATTATTCGCCTATCACTTCGCTCCAGCCCATGAAATTTCCTCGGCATGTTTAGTTTAATAATTCTCTCTGGCTACCCACGTGATCGTGGGAGCGCCAAAAGTGGGTTGATTTACTCTCTCGGTGCACCCTCGACAGCGATCTGGCTGTGTGATCTCTTCCAGTCATGATGGTTTCTGCCGCAACTCCGGCAAACGTTTGGCAATTATGACTAGCTGTAGAATTGTCTTATGTGTTCTCGCCAACTAGATTACGTCTGCTGGATGGGTCTTATCATGAATCAGAGAAACAACACTCCTCTGCCATCAGGCGTGGCTGGTCCTGGTGTTACTTCTTAGGTCTAAGTGATATATTAATTACGAGCCGTTGTGTGTTTGCCTCGGCGTTATTACCCCTGTTACCAGGTTACTGGGCCTCGCCTTAACTTAGTCACACAGTATCCACTTATCGTCAGGTGCTTCATTTCACCATCTGTTCGGCTTAAACTGTGCAGCTCAGCTCTTACTTCGTGTTTTAGCATTTTCTGACCCTATATTTACTAATTAGTATAATATATGAATTCTACAGGTATATATAAAAATATATTTTTATATGACAAAATCTGTTGGCTGAACAGAAGTAACATGTCTGTAAAATAAGTGACAATGTTTGTAATAGAATTGACATTTTATGCTGCATAGTGAAACTATTATTATTATAGAACAATTATATCTGTATATTGTTATGTCTGATACAAAAGTGTATGTTTAGGTCACATCACATTCTGTGAAGGGAGTGGTGGTGGGAACATAGAGACGTTCGCTCAAAGTCTGCGACGCCGGACCAACATTAGTCCGACATAGGGCCAGCCACACGGATTTCCTGTGTCAGTCACACCAAAACCCCCCTTCATTACATTCAAAGCAGGTGAGAATGGATTTTTTCAAACATAAAAACATGATGACAGCAACAGAATTTTGTACCACGCTGGTGTGGCATAGAAAACTAGACGTAACCATTATCATGACTATAAAAAAAAAGGTGATTTAGTGAAAAAGAAGATATATACAAAAACAGTGCAGACATGTGATTCATAATAAATGACAGTACAATTGCGACTCTGGAGTTGTTTTTCTTTGTAAATAGACGACATTTCCATCAACCATTCCCTAAAATCAGTCAGCTAGATCAGTGGGTCAAACAAATTTATCAAACTAGTTTATTCGGATTATTATTCATGCTGCATGAAATGTAGGCGTGAATGTATTTTTTTTTTCTCTACCTATCTGGCCCTTCAGATGAACTGTTAAATCCAAACATATTACATGGGTAACACTTCATATTCATGCTATATTTTAAAATTCGATATTGCATCTGAAGCTAGGCATATATCATGACGTTCAGGGCTAAATGGATTGTCCGAAATATAGTGTAAACAACTACATGTATACACGTGTATTTTATGAAACATGATCCGATCCGAAAGCTGTTTCATTAATTCTTCGGGTCTATCGGACTGATTTCAATTAATGGTTGATTGATATTTCGACTTCGATTTGTATTTTTTTATGGATACAAAATTACCGGGTGTATTTTGTAGAAATCATATAATCTGTATGTGTTTGTTAGAGCGATTCATCAAAAGTAGGCCAGGGTACAGACCCCACCCAAAGCACAATGAAAGTTTGTGAGGGATTGTACCCCGCCCAGTATTTTCTTTATTACAGCTGGGAAACGATGAGAAGTCATAATAGTGGTGCACTGTTCACACCTGTTACGACTTTTCCCTAGCTGTACGACTTTTGTGCTTACGGCACGTCCGCAGAAGTTGAGCGTTCTATAATATGATGATATGAGGGCTAACAGCAGGAAGCGTCCCGGCGCGTCCACAGAAAGTTGAAAAATGTTCAACTTTTGTCGGGGGGGGGGGCAGCTTACAACTTTTTTCTTGCCAGCCAATCACGCACTGGTTCTCGTCACGTGGCAAAACATGGTAAATAGTGTTGTTTACTTGGCTGCGCACATGTTTTCCTGGTAGCGATGTATATATGACCAAGAAGTCCCCTTTCTAGATTTACAGGTCTAATTTACACAGAGATGACTGGGATGTATTCCAACCAACTTTCAGTAGTTCTACTACCCTGAGATGCTACTGTATCTACTGTGTACACTTGATACACTTGTGGATAAAAATCCGGGTTAATAGGTTAAAAGGAGGTCATGCTTATACTTGTACATGTATACATACATATACATTACCTTACTCATCACGTCTGTACAAAACCACCGGAAATTGTGGGACGAATCGTCATCCAAATGCAAGGATGACGTCATGAAGAAGAATGCTTGGCGGTCTATAGCCAGAGAATTAAAGAAAACTGATAAGATAAACATAATGTAATTTATATGTAGCGATTTATTCTTCAAATACATAAGTTGTTAATATATATATATATGTGGCAGCCCTGCAAAGACCAGATGTCGGCCAAGAACTTAAATACGGTTGGTGACACACGAAAATAATTTTGAAACCTTTTTCCATCCAGTCTCAGCTCCTAGACTAGCCGGTGATTTTCCCCGTATCTCTCTCGATTTTTCAAGATTTCGTGCACCTATTTTGTTCTGATTTGTAGGCGTTTTTTCTTTCGGTGTAATACAGCAGCAATAAGTAAGATATATTATTCTCCCAGCGCGTCGAAAATACTTGTTACCATCATGGATTTAGAATTTCTTCTGACGTTAAGCTAAACGTAGCAAGTGGTCAGCCACGTGTGTTGCAGATGTCACAACAAATGTTGTTTTATGGTAGCGTCCGCGTCCGCGTTTTGTCGTAACATATGTGAACAGTCGCGCGTTAAGTCGTAAGCGTTTTGTCGTCGGCCGCGCCGCTAGGGGACAGTCGTAACAAGTCTGAGCGGGACTTGTGGTGTACTATTTTCGTCACAGATCTACATAATTGATGTAGGGTCCAGATAGATTGTGTGACACAGTCGGAAAAAATAATTGTGGACGGCGTCGGCGTAGCACAACATTGGATCAAAAGTTTCATAATCACACATAGCTCGAATAAATCATTACAAAGTGACCAGAAATAAATAGTAAATTGACATTGAACAGTGCTCTGCTTGCTGGAAGTGAAGGGGATAACTAAATGTTTTAATTTGAGATCATCACAAATCTCTTAGTTATAGCTCATTTCGCTTCATTTGAATACCTATGTTATGGATCTACGGCCATTAGAAATATTGTATTTATTATTATTACCGTGCGGGGATAGGCTTTAAACGTCAGATTTTGACGTCTACATAGGGCCTACGTCAATGCTGACGTCCCCGCACTGTAAAGATTTAAACAAATAGTTAACGTCTCTATGTTTGCACATTGAAAGTACGGAATTCGAGTGACATGAACGACAAGACCCTTGAGGAACTGGTGACCCCTCAACCCTTTAATTCCTATTACCCACTAAAATTATAAGCGGTTCACACAGTTATCCACAACACGACGTTTTTTTTCTAAAAGTAGCGATATGATTTTTTACGTTTGATTTCAAAATTGAAATGATTCATTTTCAACTATTGCATGCATATTCAAATTATCTGTTCGGCCTAAACTGTGCAGCTCAGCTCTTACTTCGTGTTTTAGCATTTTCTGACCCTATATTTATTTATTAGTATAATATATGAATTCTACAGGTGTATATAAAAATATATTTTTATATGACAAAATCTGTTGGCTGAACAGAAGTAACATGTCTGTAAAATAAGTGACAATGTTTGTAATAGAATTGACATTTTATGCTGCATAGTGAAACTATTATTATTATGGAACAATTATATCTGTATATTGTTATGTCTGATACAAAAGTGTATGTTTAGGTCACATCACATTCTGTGAAGGGATTGGTGGTGGGAACATAGAGACGTTCGCTCAAAGTTGGTTTGATGTTGCCTAATGTTCAGTGATGCATTTTATTTGTCTTTCACAAATATAACTGTAACGCTTTGTTGGCTCAATGCTGGGCCAACGTCTACGACGCTGACCCAACATCAGGTCACTACTGCCAATATGTGTCGTGTTTGCTGGGAATACACTTAACAAATTCACTGATCCGTGAAGTACTCAAATCAATAGAGCAGGACGGATCCTAACGATAAAGGAGTATTAGGGCATCACTGATTCGACAAGTAGATACCCAGTAAACACAAGACGTTGATCCAATGTTTGTTAGATGGTAGGCCACCGTCTGCGACGCTGGCCTAACACCTAACAAGCATTGAATCAACGTGTATGAGCATGAGTCATAGTCGTCTGCTTGTAGGCCTACTTTAGTTTTTCTTTACAATACATTGTTTACCCACACAACGCTGTAATATTTGTATATAAAACAAGAGACCCAAGGTTTGTTTCAATTTAAAGTCGGAGATCTCGGGTTCAAACCTCACTCTGGCCTTCAAGTTACAAAGAAACAAAAGAAACAAAATCGATTCCTGTGCGTGGAGGGCAGTGTCATCTCATTCATCTCTCTATCCTCAGAAGGTTCTCCTGGCCCAATTTAGCCTATATGTGCACAAAGGTGCCCTAAAACCCCATTCATTTTATTTTATTTACCGCTCTACATAGTTATGATTCAGTGAATAAACGTTCGTAACTATGATTTAAGACTGTCATGCTCATAGCCCTCAATAATACGCCTGTCATGCTGATAGCTCTCAATAAGCCTGTCATGTTCATAGCCCTCTATAAGCCTGTCATGCTCATATCCGTCAATAAGCCTGTCATGCTCATAGCTCTCAATAATAAGCCTGTCATACTCATAGCCCTCAATAATACGCCTGTCGTGCCCATAGTTCTCAATAATAAGCCTGTCATGCTCATGGCTCACAATAATAAGCCTGTCATGCTCATAGCTCTCAATAATAAGCCTGTCATGCTCATGGCTCTCAATAATAAGCCTGTCATGCTCATAGCTCTCAATATTAAGCCTGTCATGCTCATAGCTCTCAATAAAAAGCTTGTCATGCCCATGGCTCTCAATAATAGGCCTGTCATGCTCATAGCTCTCAATAATAAGCCTGCCATGCTCATGGCTCTCAATAATAAGCCTGTCATGCTCATACCTCGCAATAATAAGCCTGTCATGCTCATAGCCCTCAATAACAACCATGTCATGCTCATAGCTCTCAATAATAAGCCTGTCATGCTCATAGCCCTCAATAATAAGCCGGTCATGCTCATGGCTCTCAATAATAAGGCTGTCATGCTCATAGCCCTCAATAATAAGCCGGAAATGCTCATGGCTCTTAATAATAAGGCTGTCATGCTCATAGCTCTCAATAGTAAGCCTGTCATGCTCATAGCTCTCAATAGTAAGCCTGTCATGCTCATACCCTTCAATAATAAGCCTGCCGTGTTCATATCCCTTAACAATAAGCCTGCCATGCTCATAGCCCTTAATGATATGCCTGTCGTGCTCATATCACTCAATAATAAGCCTGTCATGCTAATAGCTCTCAATAATAAGCCTGTCATACTCATAGCCCTCAATAATAACCATGTCATGCTCATAGATCTTAATAATACGCCTGTCATACTCATAGCGCTCAATAGTAAGCCTTTCATGCCCATTGCTCTCAATAATAAGCCTGTCATGCCCATGGTAACTTTCTTCTCTAGTAGCTTTATTTAATTTAAGTATGGAACAGTCTAAAGTTCCCGCTTCTTGGAAATTGGCCAACGTTATACCTGCTCATAAAAAAGGTGACAGGGACCCTGTTTCTAATTACAGACCAATTTCTCTATTAAGTATTGTATCAAAAGTGTTGGAAAAAATGTATTCACAACCATCTTAATATAATTACCAATAATCTGATTTGCTCTGAACAACACGGTTTTATAAAAGGCGAATCTTGCCGTACCCAACTAGCGGGTGTTTACCATGAAAATGGTTCTTATCTGGACAGTTCAATTCAAACTGACATAATATATTTAGACTTCAGCAGAGATTTTGACAGTGTATCGCATAGACTGCTACTTCATAAATTAAAAATGTATGGTTTTTATGGTAGATTGCTAGCCTGGTTTACCTCCTATCTATCTGATAGGAAACAGAAAATTATATAAATAATGTATATGATTATAGAATACGTTGGGGAATAAAATTCAGTTTTGAGAAATGTACTATGTTATCTGTTACCAGGAAGAGAGTTCCTATTGTACATGCTATGAAGGATCTTGGTGTTTCTGTAACTAGTGATTTGTCATGGAATTCTCATGTAAATACATTAGTATCCGAATGTAACAGAATGATGGGGATGATAAAAAGTTGTGTTATTTTTAGTTTTATTTATGTAAACAACTTCTAATATGTATACACTCTCACTCTAATTCAATCAAGAAACAGCTTTTTTGAACTGAATTTTACATTGATTGAGTTAAAATTTCAGTTTTAATTACAATAATAAGAGCAATGTTTTTGTGTTCAACTAAGAAACGTTGTTTTATTGTGGTAAAAATGTCTACATAAGCGAATACTCTCTCAATCTAATTTAATAAAAGACAACTTCTTTAACTACATTTCACATTTATAGAGTTACGTTTTTAGTCGTAATTGCATTGGTGAAACAGAAAGCTAAATTTAGTCAATTCAGCAACGTTTCTCATATACGTTGTTGAGTTGACCGAAATAATAATGTTGCTGAGTTGAATACGGACAACATGGGACGATCTCAGGGTTAATGTATTTAAAATAGATGTCTCATTGCCCACCGATGCGGTAGGAGGGTGGCCATCATTATCAAGCAATTTGTTCAGTTTAACATGTTTTCAATGATTTTTTTGCTAAATTATAAACGTTTCTGAGTTGACACATATGATGAATAGGGGGACCTACGTTTCAGGGGTGATTGTTTTGGTTATAAAATAGCAGTTCAAATTAAATGTTTACAAATATTCCATCTACCTCAAAATATTGGGACTTTGCAGCTGTCTCTGCGTATATCAAATTAATTGAATGGTATCACACCACGATTTGAGGAGTTTAGATAACACTGGCGTTGCTGAGTTGACCGATTGACGTGAGACAACTTGAAAGTCTCAGTAAATATATCCTTGGCAAATCTGTTTATGAATAAATTTCGTTGTACATAACAATTGCGCTACAAAATAACTCGGGGTCAAGTTATTTCCAAGAGTCTTTGTTTCAGGTGTTATATATTGGGAGACATTGTATTGCATTTGTGTACACATTCGTGTATTTTGGCACATTGCATGTTTAATAAAAAATGTTCGTTAGAGATATTGAATTATTTACTTTTCTCAGTTTAGCGTATCGCCCATGGGACAACATAAAAAAAAATTGGACCCACACAATTCATAAATTCGTTCACAATAGCAAAAATACACTTAGAGACCCTTTAATTGTATATTCGCCACTGCATTATCCCGATGTAAAATACAGAGAGAGACTAAATCTGCTACCGCTGTAATTTCGAAGAGATTGTGCAGATCTAATTTTCTTTTGTAAATGTTCACATGGACTATGCGCAGTACAATTAGAGGATTTTTAGACGCAAATTTACACGACAAATCTCTTCGTTCGACCAGCGCAAATTGCATCTTTCGCCCTAGGCTCTCAAAAACAACGTCGTTCAGACAATCTTTCTTAGCCAGAGTTGTGCCCCTGTGAAACAACCTTCCACAGTATATAAGATGCAGTGAGTCTTTGTATGTTTATAAAGTCTTCATTGTTATTTTAATAATTTATTGTGTGATTTTGATGTGGATAATATGTGTTCTTGGTCGGGGACATGCAAATGTTACACGTGTATGTGCAACCGGCCATTATTTGCCCGGTAAATTGTAATTAGGCGCATTTTATTGTTTATTTTATTATTATAATTATTGTTATATTTTATTGATTTTTTATATAAATTGTGGACTACCAGACTTGTATAGATAATATGGTAGCCTACATGTGCTGTATATTAAATGTCTGTTTCTGGTGGCCCAGCCATCAATTTTTTACTTTTTTTTACACTTTTTCACTGTTTTAATAATTATATGAGACATACAAATTATAACAGTTGTTTTTTGTGTTGATGGCAAGTAAATAAATAAATAAATAAAAACATAGCTCTCAATAATAAGCCCACCATGCTCATAGCCCTTAATAATAAGCCTGTCATGCTCATAGCTCTCAATAATAAGTCTGTCGTGCTGCTAGCCCTCAATGATTAGCCTGTCATGCTCATAGCTCTCAATAATAAGTCTGTCATGCTGCTAGCCCTCAATGATAAGCCTGTCATGCTCATAGCTCTCAATATTAAGTCTGTCATGCTGCTAGCCCTCAATGATAAGCCTGTCATGCTCATAGCTATCAATAATAAGCCTGTCATGTCCGTATCCCTCAATAAGAAGCCTGTCATGGTCATAGCTTTCAATAATAAGCCTGTCATGCTCATATCTTTCAATAATAAGCCTGTCATGCTGATAGCTCTCAATAATATGCCTGTCATGCCCATAGACCTTAATAAAAAGCCTGTCATGGTCATAGCCTTAATATTAATCCTGTCATGCTCATGACCCTCACTAATAAGCCTGTCATGCTCATAGCTCTCAACAATAAGCCTGTCATGCTCATAGCCCTCAATAATAAACCGGTCATGCTCATAGCCATCAATAAAAAGTCTGTCATGCTCATAGCCCTCAATAATAAGCCTGTCATGTTCATAGCCATCAATAAACAAGTCTGTCATGCTCATAGCCCTCAATAATAAGCCTGTCATGCTCATAGCCATCAATAAAAAGTCTGTCGTGCTCATAGCCCTCAATAATAAGCCTGTCATGTTCATAGCCATCAATAAAAAGTCTGTCATGCTCATAGCCCTCAATAATAAGCCTGTCATGCTCATAGCCCTCAATAATAAACCTGTCATGCCCATAGCCCTCAATAATAAGCCTGTCATGGCCATAGCCTTAATATTAATCCTGTCATGCTCATGGCCCTCAATAATAAGCCTGTCAAGTTCATAGCCCTCAATAATAAGCCGGTCATGCTGAATAATAATGTTCATAGCTGTCAATAATTAGACTGTGGTGCTCATTATGTTGCACAGACTTTGTGTAGAATATCATGGTGACTATTCACCAACAAATTATTTTTCCATTTCAGCCGCTCATATAGTGGAAGTAAGTCTTTATGCTGCTCTCAGGGGCACACAAACTTTAGAATGCTATTTATTGTCGCAACATTCGTGAGTATTTTACAATGCCACTATATGCCTGCTTTCAGTGCTCTATATGTATTTACCTTTTCTTAATGTCATAATTCACACATTATTAATATAAAGCAGTCATAAGGCGACGGCTTCTACAGAACCTTGCATTTCGGAAATTCCAAACTTTTTTACTGTTGTGATTTGCTGAGATAGTCCACTTTAATATTTCACCTGGCGCAATTTGTGGTAGGGTGAGCATTCTGCATAATTTAACAAAATCCAAAATGGCCGCCGGCAATTATTATTATTTCATATTTTCATACTTTTATTTCCTATTTGTGAGAGAGTAACATATAATACTTCATTTTTATGTATGAAATACCTGGTAAATCAATTTGTGGCGTTAAAAATACAATTGGAGGTCAAATCACATCGAAAGGTCAAGGTCAGTTGCATTTCACTATAGAACAAGATACCTTATTGCATTGATAATGTGTACAATGAATGTATGGGCATATTTTACTGGTTATAGCACAAGACATATCGTATCCTACCGAGGTAAAGGTTACAAAATCATTTAAAATTAAAATTTGACAGAATTGAAAAAAATAGGCCAGTGTTTCTCCATGCTATGAAATGTCAATCTATTTCACCGGCCTCTTCATAATCGTCATCATCTTCTATATCTACTGATTTGTCCACACTTTATGACTTGCTACACACATCAAGTCCTGTACACTTGCAGTATGTGGTGCATGTTAAGTGCTTTGCTTAACAGCCACATGCTCCACCGACACATTCCTGCTACGACCTGCACCCCCTTGATAGTTCTCTCATGATTTGAGCAGATGCTGGTGAGGCTATATGAATAGCCAGAGAAAGTACACCACTCATTTTTTATCAGCAGCTTTCCACATCATCACATGAAGATGGGCACGCTTTAGTATACACCCTTATGTATTTTCGTGGGATTTTTTGCGTAATTCTTGCCAACATGTTTTTTATTGAAGTTTATCGTGTCAGGAAATGAAAAAATCATCTTGGCATTTTTTTGGCAGCCATCTTGGACCATTGGCGGCCCCAAGTCCAAAATGGCAGCCAAGCGATTTAGTGCAACCTTAACTTTTGATATTGATAAAGCAGTTCATGCAGTTATTTTTAGCTTTTTGGTATTCTTCATACACAATATGCACAATATTTTCCAAATTTGAAAAATGATTGTAGAAATCATACCAATATAATTCTTAAAAATGCAATATAGATCAGCATTGCAATCGAAGTATACTAAGGAGCTTTATACACCATATTCAGAGTGAGTATAATCAGGTATATTAGTATGGCTAATATATTTGTGCACTTGTGGCAGTTTGTACACTGTTATATTATGCTATGCAAGTTGTCCAGTGTGCATCTCTTATACGCTATAAATTAGAGCAGATTAAAACATGGAAATTAAAAGGGTTTCTTATCGACACTAATGATGATCTTCCTGCAGAATTGATTTAACTATAGAAATGGATAATAGTGGGAGATAAAGGTACTACCGATTTCGCAATGAAAACATTAATCGTACATGCAATAACATAGCTCAAAATATAGTCCAGGATTTTAAATCTAAATCGTGCTGCATTTGATAACATAGATGCAAAGGTTGATACACATGATGGGGAAAATCAACTCCTTCCACGCACTTGCTGGCTCGGCATTCCAGGCAAATCCTAATCCAGGACATGTAGTGGAATATGCCACCAGGCCCCTTACGCTAGACATTGAGGGAGACCACAGCTTACGAGGTGTTCCACAAAGTTTAACTAATATGGAACTAAATCCATGTACCATCATAGGTAATCTAAAACCAAATAATAGCCCACATTACCCTGATTTTTAAATATTTCAACACCAGCATTTACTAAAAAGGCACAAATGAAAGATTTCATATGGCTACTGATTACACATTAGGACAGAGAAAAGAGAGATAACAAAAATAATGAAACTTAACCAGAAAAAAATCTGCCTGATACATGCAATGTATCCGAGATGGTATCCGAGATTGTCAGCATATAGCTTCTTACTTTCATTACCAGGAAAGACTTCGTGTGAAATTGACAATGTATACGTAATGCCTCTTATAAATTATCCAGCACATGAATGGAAAACGTTAACAACATCACTTTTGCAACTACACAAACTGAACTCCCTTTTTACAGGACCGGAAAGCAGAAAGCCATTGTGTGTTTGGATGGACACGGATTAATACAAGCGTACGTTGAAATTACACTATCTACAGCCTGAATTATACCAAGATAAATGGATAGAAAGCCCTGTGCAATTTCACATTGTATTATGTGCAATAAGATGTCTTGGACAAACAAGAGAGGGATCTGAATTAGATGATGCGTTAGTGGATTCAGATATACAGTAGTGTCACAGTGATGCAAATAATAAATAGTAGTCATTATAACAGAGCAATTGAATGCCATCATATTATTTTGCAATCACTTTTAGATCTCTGGCTGAAATCATTTTTTCAAAAACATCCAGAGATATTACAGAAACTTCGAGAATGCCTTCAATCCTGTACTTAAAAAACGATATGCAAAATGCCCATGGCGACTTAGAAGCATTGGTTTCTACAGTTAACATTTTCAAGTTGATGGAAGAGTTTGACAAAGAAAATAACAAATACCCCATGTTTAAGTGGGCCAGGATGTATATGCGTCAAGTAACTGATCTGCTTCAGTTCCTGCGGAGCAGACGTGCTCGATTATGGTCTTTACATCTCGCTTCACTGGAGCATTTGTGTGTCAGTTTTTTTGCGTACAACCGGCTAGATTATGCATTAAATATACCAGAATACAAGTATCAGTTTCAACAGACACATCCTGAAGTAAGGAATAATTTTGAAATTGAGGCATTCAGCGTTAAAACTTACATTCACAGCTAATGGTGTTGACCAAGCTCAAGAACACATGAATAAAATTCATAAAGGTGATAGTGGCTTATCCGGTATTACAACAGATCCAAACTCTCTACTCCGATACTGCTTAACTGAATTGTACCGACTTTGTGCACAAACAGAAGATATGTTAGGGTTGAAGCAACCAAACAAAAAACAGCACCACCAAGTTTCTCAAAGAAAGTCTGGCCGCCAGGAAAAATATATTATTAAACTTGAACAATCACTCTCGAATGCGGACCCATTCGATATAAATCATAATTCTAGAAACGGCACAAATGTCAGACTTATTTATTTACAAAGTAAAACAATTATACCGGAAGATATTCAAAAAAATATTCTTCAAACGCATACGAAACTTTTGTGGAGGAACGTATTTCTGGTGGTGACAATCTCTGGAACAAAATGACAAATGTAAAGGTGTTGGAATGGACTGCAGCAGCAGCAAAACCATTAAAAACCAACGATGCCAGGCAGAACATATCAATCCAAGAGTCAAGTACAGTGATGGCACGTTTGCTGGTTATCAGACCTGGGTTCAATTCCGGAATTGATCTGGAATTATACCTAATTCCAAGTCTAATTCCAGGAATTGGAATGGGAATTAGCTTTAAAGGAATTGGAATTGAATTGGAATTATTAAAAAGTAGGTGGAAATTAAAAAGGAATTGGACTTTTTATTTTTTTCAAAAAATCTTAACACAAATGCAAGAACGTCACACTGTAGTCTAGCGGTAGTCGGTACAGTTAGAGAAGGTGATGCCCACGGGTAAATATTGTATTTACTTCACCAGGTAAAGCGTATAGTTTCAGTTGCAGTCACCAGATGGCCATAGCGGTGTTGTGTGATTACTGTATGGGAACAAATAGTATATTTACCTCGTCAGGTAATGCAATTTTCATGATTTTTACTGATTGATCACTTCCTTTTAAAATTATCTACCTCGTCAGGTAATGCAATTTTTACTCTTCAAACTAAACACTTTCTTGTATGAAATTTGTTCTTAGAGTAAAATTGACATCCATATGGTAACTTTTAGCCTGTTTTCAATGTACTGTCATAATGTTTTTAAATACGAGTATGTGATAAAATTATGCATACTTTATTTGATTATGATCTTAGTTGCATATAAGTGATCATATCAGGTACAACTTTTTTTGTCACTTCCCACTAAAAATATTTACCGCATCAGGTAATGAAATTTTTACTCTTCAAAGTAAATATTTTCTAGAATGATCATAGTTGCAACTAAGTGATCATATCAGGTAAAACTTTTTTATCACTTCCTGCTAAAAATATTTACCTCTTCAGGTAATTCAATTTTTACTATTGAAAGTAAACACTTTCTCGCATGAAATCGGCTCTAAGAGTAAAATTGACATCTATATGGTCACTTTTAGTCCATTTTCAATGCAAGGTCAATAGGTTGTGAAATGTGTGACGAAAATTATGCATACTATACTTGATTATGATTATAGTTGCAAATAAGTGATCATATCAAGTACAATTTTTTTTTTATAAATTTCTGCTAAAAATATTTACCTCGTCGGGTAATCCAATTTTTAATATTCGAAGTAAGTGATAAAAATATGCATACTATACTTGATTATGATCATAGCTGCACATAAGTAATCATATCAGGCACAATTTTTTTAATCACTTCCTGATAAAAATATTTACCTCGTCAGGTAATTTAATTTTTACTATTTAAAGTAAACACTTTCTTGCGCGAAATCGACTATAAGAGTAAAATTTTCATCAATATGGTCACTTTTAGGCTGTTGTCAATGCAATGTCAATAGGTTTTAAAATATGTGATAAAAATAAGCATACTGATATGATCACTTACTTGCAACTATGATTATGATCACAGTTGCACATAAGTGATCATATCAGGTACAACTTTTTTTTATCACTTCCCACTAAAAATATTTACCTCTTCAGTTAATTCAATTTTTACTATTCAAAGTAAACACTTTCTTGCATAAAATCGGCTCTAAGAGTACAATTGACATCTATATGGTCACTTTTATTCTCTTATCAATGCAAAGTCATGAGGTTTTGAAATATGTGAAAAAAATATGCATATTATACTTGATCATGATCATACTTGCAACTAAGTGATCATATCAGATACAACTTTTTTATCACTTCCTGCTAAAAATAGTTACCTCATCAGGTAATTCAATTTTTACTATTGAAAGTAAACACTTTCTCGCACGAAATCGGCTCTAAGAGTAAAAATGACATCTATATGGTCACTTTTAGTCTATTTTCAATGCAATGTTAATAGGTTGTGAAATATGTGACGAAAATTATGCATACTATACTTGATTATGATCATAGTTGCAAATAAGTGATCATATCAAGTAAAAAAAAAAATATAAATTCCTGCTAAAAATATTTACCTCATCAGGTAATGCATTTTTTGCTCTTCAAAGTAACCATTAGGTCTTATGAAATTGTTTCAAAGATTGAAATTGACATCCATATGGTAACTTTTAGTCTATTTTCAATGCACGGTCATACAGTTTTGAAATATGTGATAAAATTATGCCTACTATGCTTGATTATGATCCTAGTTGCAAATGAGTGATGATATCAGGTACAACTTTTTTTTATAAATTCCTGCTAAAAATATTTACCTGGTCGGGGTATTCAATTTTTAGTATTCGAAGTACGTGATAAAAATATGCATACTATATTTGATTATGATCAAAGTTGCACATAAGTAATCATATCAGGCACAATTTTTGTAATCACTTCCTGCTAAAAATATTTACCTCGTCAGGTAATTCAATTTTTACTTTTTAAAGTAAACACTTTCTTGCGCGAAATCGACTATAATTGTAAAATTGTCATCAATATGGTCACTTTTAGTCTGTTGTCAATGCAATGTCAATAGGTTTTGGAATATGTGATAAAAATAAGCATACAAATATGATCACTTATTTGCAACTATGATTATGATCACAGTTTCACATAAGTGATCATATCAGGTACAACCTTTTTTTTATCACTTCCCACTACAAATATTTACCTCTTCAGGTAATTCAATTTATACTATTAAAAGTCAACACTTTCTTGCATGAAATCGGCTCTAAGAGTACAATTGACATCTATATGGTCACTTTTAGTCTGTTGTCAATGTAATTACATAAGGTTGTGAAATAAGTCATAAAAATATGCATACTATACTTGATTATGATGATGATCATTGTTGCACATAAGTGATCATATCAGGCACAACGTTTTTTATCACTTCCTGCTAAAAAAATTACCTCGTCAGGTAATTCAATTTTTAGTATTCAAAGTAAACACTTTCTCGCATGAAATCGGCTCTGAGAGTAAAATTGACATCTATATGGTCACTTCTATCCTCTTCTCAATGCAATGTCATAAGGTTTTGAAAATATTTTATAAAATATACAACCTACACTTGGTTACGATTATAGTTGCACAATAAAAAGATCATATCAGGTACAACTTTTCTTTATCAATTCATACTACAAATATTTACCTCGTCAGGTAATTAAAATGCCATTTTACTATTCAAAGTAGTAAGGGGAAAATTGACATCTATATGTTAACTTTTAGTCTGTTCTCAATGCGCTGTCAAAAGGTTTTGAAATACGTGTATGTGATAAAAATATGCACCCTATAATTGGTTAAGATCATAGTTGTACATAGGTGATCATATCAGGTACCATTTTTTTACAACCTCATAGTATTTACCTCGTCAGGTAGTTAAAGCGACTCAATCAGGCCAAAATCGTCAACAAATCAGTTATTTTATTTTGGCATCTTAATATGACCATATGATTTAAACAAGTCCATAGACTAGAACTGCAAAAGGTTTTTATTTTTTGTGCTGCGTATTTTCCAGTTAACATGGTTAAGCGAGATATAGAGACGAAATTACTGTATTTCTTATTTTGGACATGCATGTCCGAAATAAGAAATCAGGAATTTCGTCTCTTTATCTAGCCTAACTGGTCAATGCGCAGCACAAAAATTAAAAAACTTTTTGCAGATCTAGACTATGGACATGTTTACATCATATGGTCATGATAAGAAGCCAAAATAAAATCACCGATTTTATTTTTTATGATTTTAGCCTGATTCAGTCGCTTTAAAACTCTTCAAAGTAAACACTTTCTCCTATGAAATTGCTTGTTCAATTGTTCAATTGACATCCATATTGTAACTTGTAGTCTGTTCTAATTAGAAGGCCATATGGTTTGGAATATGTGATAACATTATACAACTTACTTGGTCAGGATCATAGTTGTACATGAATGATCATATCGGATCATATCAGGTGCGGCTTTTTTCATCACTTGCTACTAAAAAATTTACCTTGTCAGGTAATTAAAAAGTCTTTTTTACTATTCAATGTAAACATTTTCTAAACAGGTTAAAAGTTACAATATAGGTCTCAATTTTATCTTTAGAACCTATTTCATACCGGTAAGTGTTTACTTTGAAGGGTGAAAATGGCATTTTATTTACCTGACAACTAATTACTTTTAATAACATGTGATAAAATAATTTATACCTGATATAATCACTTATGTGCAACTATTCTCATAATTAATAACAGGTTGCATATTAATATCATATTGATGATTGGCAAAACTTATGACCCTGCATTAAGAACATACTAAAAGTTACTATGTACCGTATTTTTTGGGTGTAAAACCCCCTACGTTTTACTCATTATAAGGCCTGATGCGGGCTATATAAGGAATGGGGGTTATACATTGTTGAAATCGGATTTTTTTTCGCATGGTTAAATTTCTAACTGCCGTACGTAGATGTGAATATGTTAATATTGCTTTACGTCACTTTCTGCACAATCATGGCAATATCGCGACAGAAGGAAGCCCGAAGCCAGACTATGCCCTACTCTTATCGAATGGATTCAAGAGTTCTTTATAGTGCACAGTACCATAGACAGCACTGCACACTCCAGGCCTTGAAACAGTTTTGAGCACTGTATATGAACAACCCCGATGACAAATATCCGACCCGGCCAGGATTCGAACCCAGTACTTCTGAGTTTCAAGCCACAACCGAATCGAATGAGCCATCGGGCCGGCCTACTGCTAAAGATACCCGTCTCTCAAATGCGATGGCTTGGACCCTGCCTGCTTGAAAAGTCGGAGATCGCAGGTTCGAACCCTCCTCTGGCCAATAAGTTTCATTCATCTCACCATCCTCAAGAGGTTCTCCTGGCCCGGTTTAGTTTATATTTGCACAAAGATGGCCTAAAAACCTATTCATTTTATTTCATTTTTTTACTAAAATACGATATTTGTATTTCATGGACGGGCCGCCACTCGGCCGTCAGCAGGCTATGTGAGCAGGTGAGAACACGCTGCATATAGCCACGTCATGCCCCCACTCTAACTGGTACCGCCACTCGTTTATCAGGTAATGCTTTATTGCAGATGTGACGTTTTAATGCCACGAACCGATAGACGAGATCAACCTGCCCAATAAATGATTAGCCATTGCATTTTATCTACCAAATGTTCCCATATGGGAACAGCTATTTATCAACAAAACGTTGCTTGTATTTAGAAACACTAGTAGGATAATCAGATAATTAGTCGGCGAAATATGAATAGACTTATATTAGAAAAACGTAACTGATTACATTTCCCATGTCAAATTTCGCACGTGCAGCTCTCTCAATATCCTCGTATTGCGTTCACTAGTTACTCTTGTCGTGGTTGGCGCGCTATTTAGTAATTATTATTGGTAGTATACATTATTATTGTCTCCCGTGGACAGCCATGCGTACACGCTCTATAGGCCTACACTAACGCGCCTCGGGTCCAAGATCTCGTCATTCATCGTGGCTTATAATCGGCCGTTAATAGACTAAGACCCCGACATGTTTTTAATTATTGTTTTTAATTATTTTTATCGATGAGTCCTACTTGAAACATATCAGATTTTATTCTATTGCCAAAATCAGCCGTAGCATACATAAGATGTCAATTTTATTGTTGCAGGGGATAATTTGCTGCAGGAAAATAACAGTTGCGAATGTCAAAACTAACGTTACTATTCTCCGTGCCAAAAACTGCTAAGGCAACATTATTGTGTAGAAATAACCCAAAATTGGGTAGCAAACGGCTCCGCTACACCAGATAAATTATTCTGTACTCTTAGAATAAATTGCATATAAATTACCTGACGAGGTGAATATTTTTAGTAGGAATTGATAAAAAAAAGTTGTTTTTGATATGCTCACATATGTCATCAGGTCAGAGGTGTCGTGGGTGACATGGCATGTTGACCTGTTCGGCCCCCACCAACGATCACCTGCCCAGCCCTGTGTTATCCCAGCAAACACAAAACATTTGTATAACATTTATACAACGTCGGCCCAACGTCTTCGACGCTGGTACAACATTGTATAAAGTCATACAACTGTTTCGTGTTCACTGGGACGAGCCTGTGAGTGTGAGTTCACAAGTGCGCTAATAGTAGGCCTAATACACAAGCTGTCCAGCACGCTCTAGCCTCTTGTAAGTGAGATGACCTGTTCGGCCCCCATCAGCGATAGCCTGTTCGCCCCTCAGTCCAGCCCTGTGTGTTAGTGCGCTAAGCTGTCTGGCACACTCTTGTTAACCTGTTCGGCCCCCTAATTAAAATATTAAAATTTATAAAACATTGTAATAGATCTAGTGTTGTCAATTATAAGTAGCACAACTATTCATAGTGATGATCAATATGTGAAATATTTAAATACAATAGGCTTTATATGTAAATCAGCAGACAAAGTGTCATGCGGCACTTAGGCCTATAGGCCTATGTGTACAGATGGCGATAATCGCAACTGGTAACTGAGAGTCTGGCGTAATGCAAGGTAGGTCTAATTTACTGACAACTAATCATGTTGTATAAAGCTAGCTATTGACGATTCAGAGTCGGTACCGGTATTTTGCAGAGTAAAATCGGCCGGGCAATGATTAAATTATGTGTATGTCTAAGATTAGAAAAAAAAACATTTTATATAAAACATTATTTTATTTAAGCATATCAGAAAAAAATATTAAATACATCAATATGAAATTGTCCCAGCATTGGGTCAACGTATCGTGTTTGCTGGGATATACCTTACACGATACACTGACGCATTGTCGGCTTAATGTTGGCCCAGTGTCGCAGACTATGGCCCGCCATTAAACCAGCATTGGGTCAGTGTATCGTGTTAGGGTAGGGAAATATAGTCACCGACTTGTTCTTCACTTCATCCGTGTTATTCAGACAAGCATAGACATTATATATACAGTTGACATAAATAGACATAAATAGACACTCGGGAGCAGTAGGCCAACCCTGTACAGATGACACAAGTTGAAACACTTTCGGGGCACCTTCACTGAGATAGACTCGGGGCACCTTGAGACAGTTTTGGTGCACATTGAGACACCCTGACTGACCTCATCTCTGATATTATTCATAGTTTTTGTGTGGGGTGTATTTGAAGCAAACCATTATACATAAGTGATAAAGTGATAGCACAGGTGTACGATACCAAAATCATAGGGAAATCAAGTATTACGTGATACATCTGTCTATAGACACAGATATTGATCATCCTAAAAAAGTAATTTTCATGTAAAAAATGGACCTTAGTTTAAACAGGGTGGAAAATGGAAATTGGTTAGTTTTGGTACCATTGACCAACTGGCGAACAAATCGCAATCATTTCTGTTAAACAGGCCTGTCTCAATGTGTTGAAGTCCCAAGGTGCCCCAGTCTCCCCTATACTTTACTGTGAGATTATACCATTCATACATAATATACAGTAGGCCTATAATAACAATAAACATAATAGGCTATATGACAATGTTACTAAAAGATATTGAGCAGTCTGCATTGTACTTGAATTTCAAGTCATAGTTGCAACTTCCATGGTAACACTGCTTTGTCAGAAAACACAGTGACATAATTCAGCCTTTCATGAGTCAGGGACGCACCATTAGATATATGGGGGGGGGGGGGGGGCTAGAGATTTTGTTGGTTGCAAGAAAACAATTTTTTTTTCCCAACAAACTTTTTTTTTCATTTTTTTTCTAGCCCCCCCCCCCCCAGATATCAAATGGTGCGCCCCTCAGATGGCTTAGTATGTCAACCAGACTCTTTCTCCCTTCCAGCTTGATAGGCCAGCCTACTCCAATTGAATGTGATGCAGGGGTAACCATGTGGCACTGAATTGAGTCAGTAGCCTACCCGGACAGACGTTGAGACTTTGTGCATTAGTAACGTTAGTAGGTCAACACCATCCCCCACAGAAGTGAGCCACGTTGTAGCCCTGGAAGAGCCCACACCAACAGTGACAACCCAAGGTCTGTCCACAATCTTCAGTTGCAAATTTGTTATTGCTACGTTGTGTTGTATTGGTTGTATTGGGGTTTACAACTTATTTACAATGTATTATGTAGGCCTACGACAGGAAAATTGGGAAAGAAGGTGTGGATATGTCTATGAGATGACAATCAGACTCAAAGATCATGCTGATCAGCTGTGATGTGTAGTGCCTATACCCCAGTCTACGACGCTGGACCAACGTTATTCACTGTCTTGTGTCGAGACTGGATGAACAACACAACATCGATTATAGGTGCTCAGCAGACCCAATGCATTTAATGTTGGACCAGCGTCTGCGACATAGGACCAATATTGTATCGGCATTGGGTGCGGGATAATGACATTAATGGTAACTGAATACCACCCCTCCCTCAGTTCATCTGCAGTGGGTCCCAGCAAAGCTGCACTATCACCCAATGCTGTTTTAATGGCGGATCAGCGTCTAAGACGTTGGGCCAACATTAAAACAGTATTGGGTGAATGGCACTTGTTTGTTGGGGTGACGTGTTGTAGTTATGTACAGATAATTCTGACCTCAGAGGTTAGGTAAGCTATTGAGGTCAGACATGTTTTATAAATGATGGCATTGCTGGCCAATCAGCATGCAGTATGTCCCAGGAGGGGAAATCCTGGAGACCAATAGGGCATACCATATTTGGAGATGGATGTCAGCTATTGTGTCACATTTTGAATGATGTCATCGCTGGCTAATTACTGATCAGGATACAAACCCTTCTCCCCAGAATAATGCATGTTACCGGGCCCTGTAGCTTGCATAAGTTGCGCCCAATCAGAACATAGCGGATTGATTATGCTGGACAAGGGCCACTGCTGATCAGCCAATAACATTTCTGTTTGGATAGACTTGAGTACTAACCTACTACCAGTAGTTAAGGGACAGTCAACATCGAACAGTCTTGTTTTGTATCAAACTGATATAAGAAGCTGTATGTGTATATGTATTTATTGATAGGGTCCCCAAAACTAAGGCCAATGGTCAGATTTATGAACGGAATTCACCCATCTATCAGTTTTATGAATGAAATGACGTCACGTTTTGTCTCAAATTCAGAGACCAGATTCTGATAATAATGTACCTGGGCTGACGCCCAGCTACAAAAAGACCATACAGAATTCTAGGTCAATTTTACACTTAGAGCCGAAATCAGGATACAGTGTTTACTTCGAATACTAAAATTGAATTACCTGAAGAGGTAAATATATTTTAGCAGGAAGTTGTGAAAAAAGTTGTACCTGATATCATCACTTATTTGCATCTATGATCATAATCAAGTATAGTATGCATAATTTTATCACATATTTCAAAACTGTATGACAGTGCATTAAAAACAAACTGAAAGTTACCATATGGATGTCAATTTAAATCTTTGAAAACAATTTCATCAAAGAAAATTGTTACTTTGAAGAGTAAAAATTGCATTACCTGATGAGGTAAATATTTTTAGTGGGAAGTGATAAAAAAAAGTTGTACCTGATATGATCACTTATGTGCCACTGTGATCATATCAAGTATAGTATGCTTATTTTTATCATATATTTCAAAACCTTATGACATTGCATTGAAAACAGACTAAAGTGGTAAATATTACCTAAAGAGGTAAATATTTTTAGCAGGAAGTGATAAAAAAAGTTTTACCTGATATGATCACTTAGTTGCAACTATGATCATAATCAAGTATAATATGCATATTTTTATCACATATCCTAAAACCTTATGACATTGCATTGAGAAGAGGATAAAAGTGCCCATATAGATGGCAATTTTACTCTTAGAGCCGATTTCATGCGAGAAAGTGTTTACTTTGAATACTAAAAATTGAATTACCTGACGAGGTAAATATTTTTAGCAGGAAGTGATAACAAAAGTTGTGCCTGATATGATCACTTATGTGCAACTATGATCATAATCAAGTATATTATGCATATTTTTATCACTTATTTCAAAACCCTATTTAATTACATTAACAACAGACTAAAAGTGACCATATAGATGTCAATTATACTCTTGGAGCCGATTTTATACGAGAAAGTGTTTACTTTGAAAAGTAAAAATTGAATTACCTGACGAGGTAAATATATTGTTAGTGGGACGTGATAAAAAAAAGTTGTACCTGATATATATCATTTATGTGCAACTGTGATCATAATCAAGTATCTGAGTATAGTATGCTTATTTTTATTGAATATATTTCAGAACTTTATGACATTGCATTGAAAACAGACTAAAACAGACCATACAGAATTCTATGTCAATTTTACACTTAAAACCGAAATTAAGAGACAGTGTTTACTTCGAATACTAAAATTGAATTACCTGACGAGGTAAATATATTTTAGCAGGAAGTTATTAAAAAAAGTTGGACCTGATATCATCACTTATTTGCATTTATGATCATAATCAAGTATAGTATGCATAATTTTATCACATATTTCAAAACTGTATGACAGTGCATTGAAAACAGACTGAAAGTTACCATATGGATGTCAATTTAAATCTTTGAAACAATTTCATCAAAGAAAATAGTTACTTTGAAGAGTAAAAATTGCATTACCTGATGAGGTAAATATTTTTAGTGGGAAGTGATAAACAAACCTGATATGATCACTTATGTGCCACTGTGATCATATCAAGTATAGTATGCTTATTTTTATCACATATTTCAAAACCTTATTATCTTGCATTGAAAACAGACTAAAAGTGACTATATGGATGTAAATGTTACTCTGAGAGCAGATTTCTTGCGAGAAAGTGTTTACTTTGAATTGTAAAAATTGAATTACCTGAAGAGGTAAATATTTTTAGCAGGAAGTGATAAAAAAAATTGTACCTGATATGATCACTTATGTGCAACTGTGATCATAATCAAGTATCTGAGTATAGTATGCATATTTTTATCACCTACTTCGAATACTAAAACGATTTTGTGACGGCGCTATAATAAATATATGCCTATTACACGATATGATGATCCTGTTAAACTGCGGTATAATATAATGCTCCTGTTATCATGGTTATACCACGCTAAAAGCGCGATATATCTTCCCCCAGGATATGAAAGGATGTGAGCCCTATCTGTCACTTTTAAAGTGGCAGATGCACCCTTTTTATATCCATATGTTATCGCGTTATGCGATGATGCTGTTACAGAGGTATATACAATGTATTGTCAACCAGTTATTACGCGAAATGGGAGATGGCATGATTGTGTGTATTCTATAGGAACATTTACTGTTAGTTCATCGTCGCGGAATGTCGCAAATTGCGCGCCTTCCGGCACATGTTGAATGCTAGGGTTTCATATAAATTACATGTATATTCAAATGTAGGTCCCATTAATCATGTTAATGTTTTTCTTATATGCCACAATTTTTTTTTGAAATAAAACATGTCGGTCTACTAATTTTGTCTAGTAGTCTATTCTATGTGTCACTGTAAGTATATCAAAGTATGGTAACAGATAAAGGGGGCTAATTTGGGGCATATATTTGTTTGGAGTGATCAAAATATTGGGTTATAAGAAATTAGTGACAGTTTTATAGCTCTGGCATAACAATACAACACCACCAATTAAAAATAAACCACATGTTACTTGTTATTATCTGACAACACGCATAATCTATTTAAATGGTTCACTGATGATTTTAGTATTTTTCATTCAATATTAGTTTAGCTCTAAATTCGCGCGATACTTTATTTATTTATTTGTTCACGCCAAAACTGTAAGAGGGGGGAATACAGGGTCGTATTTTCCCTGAGTGACAACCAAGCAGACTGTAGCGTTTTCACATTTTATTAGACATAAAGGTAATCGTCATAATTAATCGATAATTGGGGTTAACACTTGTCGTCCACACAGCCTCCTTTTAGGCCTTTACAATGCGGGCCGCATTTCAATGATGCAATTACATTGTATGACTTCCCTAGTTCAGGAAGGAGTTTTCCTCACTAAGAATGTGTGTGATGTCCGACCGAGAGACACTAATTGAATGAACGAATCAATGACGAAGCGAAATATAGATAGAGGAAGTCGCAACACTGAGCAAGAGGTACAACTAAAATAATAAATCGCTAGAAGCATATTCATTCCTGAATTTAAATTATTCGCATTCACCAGGTGACTCTTCTGAATTATATTCACACCATTACATACGTCTCGACATTAACACATGAAACAAATGAAAAATTATTAATAACATTGCAATATGAAAGTGAAAATACATAGGAAAAAAACATTATATTAATCACAACATTCATCTGATTCATGAGTACATCTAGACATAAATTATATTGTTAACCTGCCTTTACTATCTGTAGAATGGCTTGTGTAACTTGATCAGTTTTACAAAGATTATACAAAATATCCAATGTAATGACCAAGAATTTAACACGACGTTATATTAAAATACATGTCACAATAATTAGTTTATTTGATTCTGATTGATTTACTACTTATATAAAAACGCTCTCGCATATAAAAAGTGATGTTTATTATTCGCACAATAAAATACTTAGTGCCTTAAATCAGATAATTGTATAGCATATTTAAAAAGTCCGGAATTGGGAAGGAATTAGAAATTAGGAATTGGAATGTGAATTGGAATTATAAAAAAAGAAAATAAAGGAATTGGAATTAGCCTCGGAATTAAAAAAAGGAATTGGATCAGGAATTGGAATTAAAAAAATGGAGTTGAACCCAGGTATGCTGGTTATTACAAGATCTTCCCGAAACATTGATCTGAGGAAAGTGACATCTAAATATGAACATTCCACGGTTAATTGTCTCTTGCATTTTTTTGATGGAATGGCAGTTGTAAATGAACAGGCGGTATTTGAAGGGATAATCAGTATCTGCGAAAATTTTGTAAATGCAATAGTAAGGAAATCTTCTGGTTATAAACATTAATATGTAATTTTGATAACTATGATTTAGTCTCTTCTCTAAAAGAAAATACAAAAAATTGGTGAACTAAAGGTAAATCCAAACAGATTCGGGGATATAAGGATGAAGACAAACTCGTATCAAAAAGTTGAGTATATTTTTGAGCAGCACTGTAACTAAAGATTTGCTCACAATCTACCTAGCTGATAATCTGATCCAATCAGCTACAGTAGGCCTACATATCACAGCAATCACCCGCCTTGGTGCAACATCAAACATGCCATCAGTGATGGCACTTCAAAATAATCACGAAGAGGCCGACACACATCTTGTAATTTATGCAGCAGGATACACAGTAAGGGCTCCTACATCCATTTATGTTCCTCTGAAACAGTTGTATTGGCATTATCTTCCCTGACACTACTCGGACCTCACACTGTGATGAATATGGGAACTGGGCTAAAACGGAGGCATATTCCTCTCCTGCCAATTGGTAATACCCTTGGCCAGGCCCACATTGAGGCACTGATAGGTTTCCATTGCCTAAGTGATTGAGACACTACCGGTCGCGTGTTTGAAAATAGTAAGACAGTGTGGTGGAATTATTTTCTCAATGCCAGCGAAAATGTACATCTGGCTCTGACCAAGCTTGGAATAGAAGATAAACCCAGTGATCAAGGTTTTATGGGTTGTGAGGAACCTATTTGCTTACTTTTCTCCAAACAAAATGAGCAATTTTAGCCTGCTGAAAATCTCAGGTGGTATTTGTGGACAGAACCAAAACCTTGGTATAGACAAACTTCCACCACACAAGGTGCCATGCACGGGGACATCAGACGAGCACACCTCCAGGGTCACATATGACACCAAACGCTCACTCCACTGCAGTCACGTGGGTCATGTTGGTCATGTCAAATGGGGAATTAAAACCAACGCGGATACCGTTTGTTCCTCAGTGTGTATTGCAATTTGTCAAATGCGGTTGTCGAAAAAGTATGTGCAAAGGGAATCGTTCTTGTAGTTTAAATATTGTCCAGTGTACTGAACTATGTGCATGCGAAGCTGATGCTCAAAAATGTAAAAATAGTTTTATTCTGCATCATTCCGACAATGATGAACTTGGTGTTTAAACTTACAAAGTTGATATGTACAGCTTTATTTTATCAAACGAAAACTGGTTTATCAGATGTTTCAGAATTATTTGAAAAAATATTGAACAACTATTTTGTTTTATTGTATGAAGGATACCTAATACGCTGAAAATAACTGCATTAACAACTTTGTCGTCAAAAATCGTGTGAAAATGAGGCAATTTCAGATACTAATCTTTGCAAAAAATCATATTGGCAAGAATTACGCAAAAAATCCCACGACGGCTTTTTTGTGACATAAGGGGGTGTACTACTTCATATGTAAAGCTAAATTGGGAGAAGTGGGAGGCAAAGCCTTCATTGGAGGCATTTTTGACTTGCACCTCTGGTAGATTTTTAGTCTAAGGTTCTCCCATGTAGAAATATGTCCCTTTTCTCCATAAAAAAATGATTAAAGAATTTTATCCCAGCCTGAACCACCTCAACTTGACAGCTTGTTTCTTCTCCCAACAGGGCGGGGGCCCTGGGGTAGTGGTTAGCACCGCTGCCTTTCACGCCAGAGTCCGGGGTTCGGTTCCCGGTCTCGGCGGTTTGAAAGAAACAAAATTGTTTCTTCCCCATCCACGTGTGAAAATTAGTATTGTGGGGAGCCTCCGTGACCGAGAGGTAGCGTGCTCGGCCTCAGACCGCCAGGGCTCGAATTTCGAATCCTGTGTCTGGAGGACAGTGTCATCTCAATCATCTCACCATCCTCAGGAGGTTCTCCTGGCCCAGTTTAGCCTATATGTGCACAAAGGTGGCCTAAAGCCCGATTCATTTCATTTCATTTCTCCCAACAATTAGTGAAGGAGTGGATCAGGGTCATCAGTTGCAGGGAAGATATTTTACCCCATTTGTTTTTTTCCAATGCACAGCTGACCATCGTCGTGTCAGCTTCTTCATGGTCATATTCTCTGTACCGTTCACCAGCTATTTCAATCCCTTCTGCGATGGAACATTTTGAGAGGAGTTCAAGAAAAAACTTTCTTGTTGGCGGTACTCCTCATGATTTGTTCTCGTGGGGGGAGTGGTGTCGAGAGCTTAAACTCATAAGCAGGGGAGTACTTAGCACCCTTGTTTGAAACATTAAGGTAACGATTCTGACACACAATAATTTTGTGGGATGAAAATGTAAGCGGTGGGTGATAGTTAGTCGTACCACTGCGCAAACAAAAACATATACTGCAATAACAGAGACAGTCCTGTGGCCATGTAATGTGGTACAGCAGTGCATTTCCGCTAGCTATATCTAGATCTGGAACAAGTTGATCTGTGATGTAAACAGCAAGCTTTGCCATCAGTGATGATTTGGTGATTTCCCTAAGGTTCCCATATTGGTCAATGGAGGAGGCACACAGCTCATGGGACGGCATAATATAGTCATGTTCCCCACGATGTTAACCCTTATCTGGAGTATAGGGTATAGAGTGACTACCAACTCATTTCGTTGTTTGGGGGACAGTGTGCACCACTTTAGACCACTCCTACCCTTGCCATACCTAATCATGGTCTGCTCTCCAAATTTATCTTGAAATACAGCTTTTAACATTCCGTCATTGTGCTTGGCATAAATCTCAGACTTTGAGGAAGTCTGCCTTTATGCTTTCTTCAGCAGCTGTTCCATCGCATGCACACGAATAGCTATATACCTGGCATAATTTCAATGTCCAGCAATGAACATGGTAACATCTCTCCAGAGTGATGCAGCAACCATTCTCGCTCAGCTCGAAGATACTGGTGAACAATGGTGACTGGCTTGTAAAGCCATCTACCTACAACCTTCCTGTTATTGACTCACTTGCACTCGCTAAGGTAGATGTCATGGTCTCTTTTACCTTAGAGGTGTCATCTAGATGCAGATATAGTTCTGTGAACCAAACCAGAAGACACCATGCAGAATCTCCGAACCGCATGTGACCAGTTCCCATTTAGCATGTTTTGTACGCCCTTATAGGCTGTCTGGAGATATTCTTCAAGGCCTGACCCCCTTATGAGAGTACTAATCGAGCCCAGGAATGATCTGATCGGCATGGCAAGTTTGTATAGTAGCATAATATCAGCTACCTTCGCAGCTTCTTGTTTAGGCAGACGAGGTACAGAGATCATGTCACTATCAATTTTTTATACCCTCTACTATACTAGATTTTTACAAAGCTGTTTCGGTGGAGTGACCTGTATTAAATACCGAACGACAATTATTTGAAATACATGAATTTAGCATGAGATATTTTATTTGGTTAGCGACAATTTTCTCCACCAATTTGGAAACACAATTTATGTCAGAAACAGGTGCAAAAACATTGAATTCATTGCGGTCCAGTGATGGCTTATTACCAGCAACATGAAACATGATCAATTTTAAAGGCATATATCTGGTAATCCCCCCTCCGCCGATGAAAGATTTACTGTTTGCTGGGCCAGTTTCAAACCAAATAAAATCTAGCTGAAACTAAGAAATGTTGTGTGGTCTACATATAGTTTAGATACTTTCTCATAAATATTATTTATCGTAAATTGAAACTGAAAGTTTTGCTAACAATCAATTTCAGACTCAAATCAATAGAAGCTGACAACCTAGCGTAGTAAGGATTATTACTGTTATGGTGATATCCATCATCACCACCACGTTTTAATCCTTGAAGCGCAGAATTTTTTTATTAAAATCATGGAAACCAATAGGTTTTTTCCAATTAGAAATCATCATAAATGTTTTAGTTAGCTCTTTCTAATTCATTTGGATAGCTATGTTATGGGTCTACGGCCATTATAAATATGTTAATTCTTACAGTGCGGGGATCGACTTTAGACATCAGAATCTGACGTATGCAGACGTCACATTCTGACGTCTAATGTCGATCCCCGCGCTGTAAGGGTTAAACCCAGAAAACTAATACACGAAAAAATCCGCTTATTTAATAAATATTTAAAGGAGAAACAGCGTACGCATTACATTTTACTGTTTGAATTTATGTGATATGTATTATCTAAAATATTAATTTGGCCAAATAAGAAGGTGAAATATAAAGGTGTAACTTATAATTTTATTGGCGTTATTTATTTACATTATTATTTTTTTATTGACAATCATCCTAAATAATACGCGTTAGTCATTTGTTTTATTATGACCTTATTACCCGTTAACTGCACGAACGACCCCTATGACATCTGCCTCTGATATATAAACCTTGTAAGAGTTAGTGATAAATATATCTACTCCCAACCAGGAACAGACGGATAAACATACAATCAAACACAATAGGTATAGTTCGTTTGATAATTTTCTTTTTGAAACCATCAGCGAATTTAATGCGTATTATCATGTAATTAACAAGTACAAAGGCTATGTATAATGTTTGTAAAATAAATGTTTTAATATCAGATGACTTATCAGCTGTATTAGTGGTTAATCTCGTTGAAAAATAATATTACAAATATCTGGTCAGAACTGAAAATCTTAGAAAAATAAAGAATGAGAAATAAGAATGAGATGTTATTCCTTATTTTGGACATCGATGTATAAAATTAAATCTCATTCTTGTTTCTCTTTTAACTTGTAAAGGCGCAAACACTGACCGATAAAAACACATATTTCATAATACAGATATTTCCCTCTTATGAAATATATTTAGCTACTACCTCACTGTGGATTGCTTGTCGTCCCAATTGCCCTGGAATGGCTATTGAATGTTCTACGTGTAAAAACAGCCCTTGGCCTGTACTGTACTTTCCCGTAACACAAATCATATAATATGATTTGGTCAAAGACGAGTTAATGTCAAACAGTGACCAGTGATGCAAGATCAACACACCGGGTAATGTCGATGACAATCCACCGTAAACAATAATGGCCAGAATCGAGGAGGCTTGATATTTTTTGGATGACTGCTTTGGACTACTGACTACTAAGCTATGTAGTCCAGGAATTTTAGATACGTAAAGTCGGAAAAAAATAATTTAAAGCTGTTAAATGCAGGGTTTATTTATATGGTCATCTTTAGTGACCTGTGAAAACTCCCGAGACCAGGATTAAAAGCTAAAATTGCCACCAGGGGCCATATTGAAATGACAACTTTTGAATAAATTAACATACATGTATATACTTCTGTAATAGACCTACATCTTTTTCGCATGCTACGCAGCTTGCAATGAACGGAACACCTCTCCAATGAGCTGCCTTTGTGGGCCAAAAAGTACTACCACTTACAATCCCATAGCCCCGTATGTGTTTTACATGTATTGTTGCAACATCATTTTCTTCCTTGAGTGAGGCATCTCAGGCTCAATTGAGGAGACCGGAATAGTGTACGCTCGATGGAAGTCCTTATTTGACTTTCACGATCTTTACCCCTTAAAAGACTGAAATATTGTTGTATAAACCATGGAGACCAAAAGGATTTGTCAATTTGAAATCATCATAAAGGTCTAATTTAGCTCTTTCTGCTTCACTCGAATACAATGCTATGGGTCTACAACCATTACAAATATTTTAATTCTTACAGTGCGGGGATCGATTCTAAACGGCAGAATCTGACGTCTACAAACGTCAGATTTTGACGTCAAAAATCAGTCCCCGCCATGTAAGAGCTGATGGAATCATCATCCTTGCACATGTATACAAATTATAGCCAAAGCGTTTTCCACGTGACCAATGTGGAGCACATAGTTTAGT